>JAMKQA010047678.1:0-16335 GCA_024699735.1 Posidonia australis | reverse complement strand
TCCCCACCCCCCCCCCCCCCCCCCTTTTTCTCTTGCAAATAGGGGGTGTTTATAGGCTTGCAATGGCTAGGTAGGTTGTTATGGTAAGAGTGGGAAGTAGTTAGGTTGTTGTAGTAGAGTGGGAAGTGGTTAAGGTTGTTAAGATGAAGTGGGAAGTGGTTAAGGTTGTTACGGTAGAGTGGGAAGTAGTTATACGATGTTAGGATTTGAGATTAGGGTTTAAGGTTTGATTTAGGGTTTTAAATTAGAGTTTTGAACTAATCCTAGGGTTTTGGATTACTTCTAGGGTTTTAGATTAGGATTAGGTCTAGGGTTAGGGTTTTAGGCATGGATTTATGGTTTTAGGGTTAGGTTTAGGGTTTTTGCTAGGTTTAGGATTAGGGTTTTAAGGCTGGATTTTAGGGTTAAGTCCAATTACAAGCATATGGGGTGTCTATAGACGTGAATAAAGAAGGAAAAGAAATGTGCATTTGAATTCCATCCTCTTAGACATGAATCAAGATGACATGGAAAAACGTATTTGAATTCCATCCACACAAACGTGAATCGAGGAGACGAAGATATGTGTCTTTGAATTTTGTCCTCTCTAATGTGAATAAAGGAGACAAGGATATGTGTCTTTGAATTTCGTCTTCTTGGACGTTTATCCGGGAGACATGGAAAAGTGTTTTTGAATTCCATCCTCTCAGACGCGAATCAGAGAGACAAGGAAAAGCGTCTTTGAATTCTATCCTCTCGGACGTGAATCAGAGAGTCAAGGAAAAATGACTTTAAATTCTATCCTCTCGAATAAGAATTTGGAAGCCAAGAAAAAGCATTTTTGAATTCCGTCCACTCAGACGAGAATTAGATAGGTAAAGATAAGTGTCTTTGAATTCCATCCTCTCGAACATGAATCTAGGAGATAAGGAAAAGTGTCTTTGAATTTTTTCCACTCGGACGTGAATCTGGGAGACATGGTAAAGTGTCATTGAATTCTGTCCTCTTGGACATGAATCAGGGAGACAAGGAAAAGTGTTTATGAATTCCATCCTCCTAGAGGTGAATCAGGAGGACTAGGAAAATTGCTTTGAATTACGTCCTCTCTGATGTGAATTAGGGAATCGTGGATAAACATCAATGAATACCACCCACTCGGACGTGAATCTGGGAGACAAGCAAAAGTGTCTTCAAAATTTGCCCTCTTAGACGTGAATCAGGGAGACATGGATAAGCATCTTTGAATTCCGTCCTTTCAGACATAAATCAGGGAGACACGGAAAAGTATCTTTGAATTCCATCGTCTCGAACATAAATTAAGGTGACAAGTATATGGGTCATTAAATTTTGTCCCCTCGGACAAAATCACGGAGACAAGGAAAAACGACTTTGAAATCCATCCTCTTAGACGCCAATCTGGGTGACAAGGAAAAGTGTCTTTGAATTACGACATCTTGTACGTGAAACCGGGAGACAAGGATAAGTGTATTAGAATTCCATCCTCTTGGACATGAATCAGTGCGGGAAGGAAAAATATCTTTGAATTCCATCCTCACGGACATGAATCGGGGCGACTATGATAAGTGTCTTTGAATTCCATCCTCTCTAACAAGAATCAAGGAGACAAGGATAAGTGTCTTTGAATTCCGTCCTCTCCGACGTGAATCAGGGAGACATGGAAAAGTTTCTTTGAATTCCGTTCTCTTGGACGTGAATTAAGGTGGTAAAGAAAAGTGTCTTTGAATTCCGTTCTCTCAAACGTGAATCAGGGAAACGAGGAATAGTGTCTTTTAATTCCGTCATCTCGAAACGAGAATCGAGGAGACAAGGATATGTGTCTTTGAATTTCGTCCTCTTGCACGTAAATCTGGGAGACAAGGAAAAGTGTTTGTGAATTTCGTCCTCTTGGATGCAAATCAGGGAGACATCGAAAAGCATCTTGAATTCCATCCTCTAAGACATGAATCAGGGAGATAAGGATAAGCGTGTTTGAATTCCATCTTCTCGGACGTGAATGAAGGAGCAAAGGAAAGGTATCTTTGAATTTCATACTCTCGGACAAGAATATGGAAGACAAAGAAAAGCATCTTTGAATTCCGTCCACTCGAGAGGTGAATCTGGGAGACAAGAAAAAGTGTCTTTGAATTCCATCATCATGAACATGAATTTGCGAGACAAGGAAAAGTGCTTTTGAATATTGTCCCTCGGATGTGGATTTGGGAGACAAGGTAAAGTGTCTATGAATTCTATCCACTCGGATGTGAATCAGGGAGACAAAGAAAAGTGTCTTTGAATTTCGTCCTCATGGAAGTGAATCAGGAAGACCAGGAAACGTGTCTTTGAATTACGTCCTCTCGGACATGAATCTGGGAGACGAGGACAAATGTCATTGAATTCAAAGAGACAAGGATAAGCGTCATTGAATTCTGTCCTCTTAGACGTGAATCAAGAAGACAAGGATAAGTGTCATTGAATTCAGTCCTCTTAGACGTGAATCAGGGAGAGAAGGATAAGCGTCTTTGAATTCCGTCCTCTCGGATGTGAATCTAGGAGATAAGGAAAAGTATCATTGAATTTAGTTCTCTTGGATGTGAATCAAGAAGACCAGGAAAAGTGTCTTTGAATTACGTCCTCTCGGATGTGAATTAGGGAGACGAGGATAAATGTCTATGAATTCCATCCACTCAGACGTGAATCAGGGAGACAAGGAAAAACGCCATTGAATTTCATCCTCTCGGACGCAAATCAGGGTGAAAAGCAAAAGTGTCTTTGAATTACGACCTCCTAGACGTGAAACTCGGAGACAAGGATAAGTGTATTAGAATTCCATCCTCTCAGACATGAATCAGTGAGAGAAAGAAAAATATCTTTGAATTGCATCCTCTCGAACATGAATCGGGGCGACTAAAATAAGTGTCTTTGAATTCCATCCTCTAAACATGAATCAAGGACATAAGGATAAGTGTCTTTGAATTCCGTCTTCTCTGACGTGAATCAAGGAGACATGGAAATGTTTTTTTAATTCCGTCCTCTCCGACATGAATCAGGGAGACATGGAAAAGTTTCTTTGAATTTCGACCTCTTAGACTTGAATCAGGGAGGTAAAGATAAGTGACTTTGAATTCCGTCCTCTCGAATGTGAATCTTGGTGACAAGGAAGACTGTCTTTGAATTCCGCACTCTCGGATGTGAATCGAGGAGAATAGGATATGCATCTTTGAATTCGGTCCTATTGGACAAAAATCTGGGAGGCAAGGAAAAGTGTCTTTGAATTTCGTCCCCTCGGACATAAATCAGGGAGAAAAGGAAAAGCGTCTTTGAATTCCATCCTCTCAGACGTGAATTAGGGAGACAAGGGTAAGCGTCTTTGAATTCGGTCTTGTCGGACATGAATGAAGGAGAAAAGGAAAAGTTTCTTTGCATTCCGTCCTCTAGGACAAGAATTTTGAAGACAAGAAAAAGCGTCTTCGAATTTTATCCACTTGAACGAGAAGTAGAGAGGTAAAGATAAGTGTCTTTGAATTCCATCCACTCGGTCGTGAATCTGGGAGATAAGCTAAAGTGTCATTGAATTCTGTCCACTCAAACGTAAATCAGGGAGACAAAGAAAAGTGTCTTTGAATTCTGTCATCTTGGACATGAATCAAGATAACTAGGAAAAGTGTCTTTAAATTACATCCTCTCAGACGTAAATCAGGGAGACGTGGACAAATGTCTTTGAATTCCATGCACTTGGACGTGAATCAGGGAGACAAGGATAAGCATCTTTGATTTTTTTCCTCTCAGACGTGAATTAAGGAGACTAGGATAGGCGTCTTTGAATTCAATCATCTCGGACGTGAATTAGGGAGACAAGGAAAAGTACCGTTGAATTTAGTCATCCTGGATGTGAATTCAGAAGACTAGGAAAAGTGTCTTTGAATTCCATCCACTCGGACGTGAATCAGGAAGACATGCATAAGTGTCTTTTAATTTTGTCCTCTTAGACATGAATTAGGGAGACAAGGATATGAGACTTTGAATTCTGTCCTCTTGGATGTGAATCTAGGAGACAAGGAAAAGTATCTTCGAATTCCATCCCTTTGAATGTAAATTAAGGTGAGATGGATATATGTCTTTGAATTTCGTCCTCTCAGACAAGAATTTGGAAGACAAGAAAATGTGACTTTGAATTTCATCCTCTCGGACACAAACCAGGGTGACAAGGAAAAGTGTCTTTGAATTACGACCTCCCAGACATGAAATAGGGAGACAAGGATAAGTGTATTAGAATTCTATCCTCTCAAACGTGAATCCGCGAGAGACGGAAAAATATCTCAGAATTCCATCCTCTCGGATATGAATCGGGGTGACTAAGATAAGTGTCTTTGAATTACGTCTTCTCTAACAAGAATCAGGGAGATAAGGATAAGTTTCTTTCAATACTGTCCTCTCCAACGTGAATGAAGGAGACATGGAAAAGTTTCTATAAATTCCGTCCTCTTTGACGAGAATTAGGGAGCTAAAGATTAGTGTCTTTGAATTCTGACCTCCCGAACGTGAATCAGGGAGACTTGAAAAAGTGTCTTTGAATTCCGTCCTCTCGAACTTGAATCAGGGAGAGAAGGTTATGTGTCTTTGATTCCCATCCTCTAGGACGTAAATCCTGGAGACAAGGAAAAGTGTCTTAGAATTCTGTTCTCTCGGACGCAAATCAGGGAGACAAGGAAAAACGTCTTTGAATTCCATCCTCTTGAACGGGAATGAGGGAGACAAGGATAAGTGACTTTAAATTCCATCCACTCGGACGAGAATTAGAGAGGTAAAGATAAATGTCTTTGAATTCCATCCTCTCGAACATGGATCTGGGAAACAAGGAAAAGTGTCTTTGAATTTTGTTCACTCGGACGTGAATCTGGGAGACAAGTTGAAGTGTCTATGAATACAATCAACTCGGATGTGAATCAGGGAGACAAGGAAAAGTGTCTTTGAATTTTGTCCTATAGGATGCGAATCAGGAAGACCAGGAAAGGTGTCTTTCAATTACGTCATCTCGGACATGAATCAGGAAGACAAGGACAAATGTTTTTGAATTCCATCCACTCAAACATGAATAAGGGAGACAAGGATAAGCATCTTTGAATTCTATCCTCTCAGACGTGAATAAGAGAGACAATGATAAGTGTCTTTGAATTTCATCCTTTCGGAAGTGAATCAAGGAGACAAGGAATATTATTGTTGAATTCCATCCTCTCGAATGTAAATTATGGTAACATGGATATGTGTGTTTGAATTTTGTCCTCTCGGATTAGAACCAAGGAGACAAGGCAAAGCGTCTTTGAATTCGATTCTCTCGGACGCGAATCAGGGTGACAAGGAAAAGTTTCTTTGAATTCTGACCTCCCGGACGAGAAACAGGGAGATAAGGATAATTGTATAAGAATTTCATCCTCTCAGACGTGAATCAACGAGAGAAGGAAAAACATCTTTGGATTCCATCCTCTCGGACATGAATCAGGGCAACAAAGATAAGTGCCTTTGAATTCTGTCCTTTCTAACAAGAATCAGGGAGACAAAGATAAGTGTCTTTGAATTTCGTCCTCTTCGATGTGAATCAGGGAGACATGGAAAAGTTTCTTTGAATTCCGTCCTCTTGGACGTGAATCAGGGAGGTAAAGATATGTGTCTTTGAATTCTGTCCTCTCAAACGTGAATCAGGGAGACAAGAAAAAGTGTCTTTGAATTCCACCCTCTCGGACGTGAATCAGGGAGAAAAGGATATGTGTCTTTGAATTCCATCCACTTAGACATGAATCAGGGAGACAAGGAGAAATATCATTGATTTCCATCCTCATGAATGTGAATCAGGGAGATAAGGAAAAGTGCCTTTCAATTACCTCTTCTCAGACGTGAATCGGGGAGACAAGGATAAGCGTCTTTGAATTCTGTCTTCTTGGACTTGAATGATGGAGAAAAGGAAACGTGCCTTTGAATTCCGTCCTCTCGGATGTAAATCAAGGTGATAAGGATAAGTGTGTATGAATTCCATCCTCTCGGACATGAATCAAGGAGACAAGGGTAAGCATCTTTGAATTCCATCCTCTCGAACGTAAATTAAGGAGACAAGGAAAAGTGCCTCTGAATTCCGTCCTCTTGAACGTGAATCAAGGAGACAAGGGTAAGTAGCTTCGAATTGTGTCCACCTGGCCATGAATCGAGGAGAAAAGGAAAAGCATCTTTCAATTCCGTCCTCTCAGACGTGAATCCAGGAGAAAGGAAAAGTGTGATTAAATTCCATTCTCTCAAACGTGAATCAGGAAAACAAGGATAAGTGTCTTTGAATTCCCTGCACTCGAATGTGAATCAGGAAGATAAAGAAAAGCGTCTTTGAAGTCTGTCCTGTCAAACGTGAATCGAGGACACAATGATAAGTGTGTTTGAATTGCTTCCTCTTAAACATGAATCAAGGAGACAAGCAAAAGTGTCTTTGAATTCTGTCTCTCAAATGTGAATCAGGGAGACAAGGGAAAGCGTGTTTGAATTCTGTCCTCTCAAATGTGAATCAGGGAGACATGGATAAGTGTCTTTGAATTCTATCCGTTCGAACGAGAATCATGTAGACAGGGAATAGTGTCTTGGAATTTCATCCTCTCGGACACGAATTAGGGAGACAAGGATAAGTGTCTTTGAATTCCGTCTGCTTAGACATAAATCAGGGAGACAAGGATAAGTGTATATGAAGTCCATCCTCTTTGACTTGAATATGGGATACAAGGAAAGCGTCTTTGAATTCCATCCTCTCGGACGTCAATCTGGGAGACAACGATTAGTGTCTTTGAATTCTATCCTCTCCAATCTGAATTAGGGAGTGTAGACACCTCAATTTTTTGATTTTGAAGGATGGAGATGTGGTGGCTAAGCTCTAACCCTAATTAGGCCCATTTACTTCATGGAAGCCCACATGGGCCCATGAAGGCCCACATAGGCCAATTAAACCCTAATTTAGCTAACTTGGGCCCACAAGACTTGTTTAGGCCCAATTAGCCTTTCTTGGGCCCATTTAATTCATTAAAGGTTCATTTAGCCCATTTAGCCCCATTTAGCCCCATTTGGGCCCATTGGGGCCCACATAGGCCTATTATGCTTATGAAGGTCCACCATGAATAATTCCTCCCTATATTGTTTCAACCCAACACCATATTCTTTTTCCCATCTTCATTTACTGATATTTTTTCTACCAAAAAACATACAAGTCCCACACCCATTTTCCTCTCTATTGATTTCTCACAATTCAGCCATTGAACCCATTTTCTCCTCACTAATCTCACCAGCCATTCCAGCCCAGCTCGAGCTCCATCAGTCTAGCATCTCCTAGGGCATCCAGAGCCATCGGATGGGTCGACAGAGAAGCTCAGATTGCCGTTCATCTTGTCGACGAGCAAGGGATAGGGTGGAACGCAAGGGGGGACAACTGTTAGAGTTTGTTGGGTTGTTTTGGGACCAGCTAGTGGGTCTAGTGGTTTGTTGTGGTTTCTGTTACGTGGAGGTGCCTTTTGTTGGAATGGGTCGCCGGATTTCTCTTCACCTATATAAAGGGAGGTAGAGGCAGTGAATTGCACAGAGGACTGGACCGCACGAGAGAAAGCTGAGAGCAAGGGAGAGAGGAGCAGAGTGCCAGAGCCATCGCAGAGAGGAACGACCGCCGCTTCCAGAGCTCCGGCGAAGCTTCTCCAGCCAGGTACACCCCTTGATCCCTCCTAGTTGTTAAATTCTTAGTCCTCTAGTTCCTCCTCTCTTCCTAGAGCATTTCCAAGGGATCCAGAGTGATTTCTTGGCCAACGGAGCTCCGTCGTGCCCCGCCGTCGCCACTCTCTAGCGACAGAGGTGGGGGGGCAATCCAGAGAATCTCTTGGACCCCCGAGCACTCTCTCCTCCTCCTCTGGTCTTCCTGGAGCTTCTCTGCTCCTTGGATCGCTGCTGCACCCCTCTAGACAGCTCAGCACGACACCTGCCAGAAGAACGCACCAATCCTGTCGTCGCCGGAGAAGATGACCATCTCAGAGATGGACTGCACGTCTCAGGCCTTCCCACGCTACTCCGTGCCTCCATGATCACTCTGGATCACGCCACTGCTGCTGGAGCATCGCAGCAACGTCGTTCACTGGAGGAGGCCACGGCAGCAATAGGCAGACCACCTCCTAGCTCCCTTAACCTCCACTCCGCTCCAGAGGAAGCAAGGAGGCCCCCGTAGAGCATCTTGACTGCCAGATCGCCGCGCTGCAGCCCCAACAACCCTCCTTCTTCCCAGACGCCATCGCCGGACCATCTCGACTGTGAGGTCGATGGGAGGCTTGTTCCCACCGTTAGCTGCTCGATCCACTCTGATGGATCATCTCGCCTCACCTTCTTCTTGCCTCCCATGAAGTCTAATCTAAGATCAGACCACTGGAAGGCCTTGTTTGCCCCCTCCGGCGGTCGGCGGCGGCGAGCACCGTTACCGGCGACCGTCGTTTCTTTTTTTCATTTAGAAAACAATTTAAAATATTTTATTTGAATAAAATATAGAAACATTGTTTTTCTTTCATTTAGGTCCTTCTAGCATTACTTTTAGGTCCTTTTATTACATATAGGTCCTACAGTCATTTTTCTTAAATCTTTCGAATAAGGTTTTAACTGAAAATATTACATGTTTTACCTTGAACATTTAAAATAATGTTTTTTAAGTTTTTTAAATGTTTTTTGTTTCAGACAAATTGCATAGAAGACCCTGGATTTCCTTGGAACCTTTTTGACAGTTTATTTTTACTACGAAAATTGCATATCAACCCTTATACTTCTCAAAATGTTTCTGAATGCTCATTTTTGATGGTTTATTTGCATGTAAGCCCCTGCATTTCTCTGAAACTTTTTGGAAGTATGTTTTTGTTGGTTAAATTGCATTTAGACCCCTAGACTTTATTGAAACTTTCTAGAATGCACATTTCTTTGGTTTATTTGCATTTAAACCCTTGAACTTGTTTTTAAAATTTTTCTGAAGCATGTTTTCTTAAGTTTAATTGCACTTTAACCCTCTATCTTTACTGAAATTCTTCTAGATGCTTTATTTTACTGGGTAATTTGTAGTTTAGCCCTTATACTTCATTGATTTTACTCTAATTGCCTGTTTTTAGGGGTACAATGACCATTTTGCCCCTAAAACTTCCTGGTTCATTTCTGAGACATTTTTCTTGCATTTTTACCCTAATTTTAGGCTGAATTGTTTTAAATGCATGTTTAGGTGGTAAAATTGCATTCTGACCCCTAGAGAACTTCATTTTGACTAGGGATGCACATTTGACCCTAGAATTCTTCATACTTGCATAGAATGTGTTTTCCTATGTATTTTTGATGACTTGGGCTTCAGAACTTTAGTTTTCCTTAGAATTTGGCCTTTTTGCACAAAACCCCCTAGACTTCTCATATTTGCATTCACACTTGCATGTTGCATGGCTTTTTACATCTTTTTGCACGGATTTTCCCGTCATTTCTTCCCAATTTTGCCTATGTCTTCCCAGCTTGATTTCGGCTTGGTTTTCTCCCTGTTTCCCGGATTTTCCTCGGTTTTCCGTGGTTTTCACTTGTTTTGGTTTTCCATTGCCCAAGGGCATACAGTAAAAGGCTTGTAAAGCCGACATTGTTCCAAAATGAGGATTATTTTTCCCTTTTTGATTTTCTCAGATTTATCCTAATTTCCTCTATTTTAGGAGACGCTTTCCAAGAATTACACGATTTTCATGATTTTCCTCATCGCCCAAGGGCGTATAGTAAAGCGGCATTCTTAATGCCTACATTTGACCATCAGATTACCTTTTTCCCTTTATTTCATTTCTTCTCCTTGATTTGGCATGTTTTCAATCATCTTCATGCATGAGCATATAGAATAAGCAAGCATACATTTAACAAACCATTGACAGTAGGAAACCTAGAAAGACCGAGTTTTCTCAGGCGCATGGGGGTGCCTAACCCCTTCCCCATGCGTAACCAGAATCTTTACCCTTTCTCTGGCCCACATTCATTTGTTCATTGTCCATTAGGCATGGATCACGCATGCATTCTGCATTTTGTTTTGTTTCTTGATTTTCTTGTGTTTTGGGTTTTCCTCGTCTTTCCATTAAAAGACTAGGTGGCGACTCCTTTCCTTATCCGTTTTGTCTTCCCTTGGTGTTTCCGAGTCTTATCGCTTCCTCTGGATGCACCATTCTTGTCGTGACCGTATTGGATCTCCTCGTGTTTTTCCACACACTAAGTAGTAGGGGAGCCGCGCAAGGGTTCCGCCGGTATGGTCATAGGAACTACCGACTCCGCTAGGGATAACTAGATTCTAACTTTCATTCTGGTTTCCCTACTTGTCTTTGGTCTGTTTACATTATGCTTGCTTGCTTGTTCTTTTGCTTGTACATATTTGACTGAACATGCCTTTTTTTGCTTTCTTTACACTGTTGCTATGCCACTGCACATGCACATGCCTTAATTCATGCTTTGTTTGTCGATGCTCTCTTTTTATTCACTTACTTGAGCACAACACAAGCACATGCCATGTTTACGGCTTTTGTTTGATTTTTTCGGATGCCATAATTGTGTGTTTTTCCCTTCTTTTTTGAGTCTGCCATGGTTAGGAGAGTAGAGACTTGTTTGCCTCCTTATCTGGTTAAAATAAAACACACAAATTCGGACGAACAATTAAATATGGCGTAACTAGAGACAAATGCTCACAAATCCCTCTGGTTAAAACACACAAACTCTATTGAACAATCAATAAGGACTAACTAGAGACAAATGCTGACAATCCCCTCTCGTTTAATAAAATGCAAGTAAAAGACACCATAGCATATCGCATGTTTGATCATATAGGGCATGCATCTTCTCCTCTCGGTCTACCCATAGTTTGCGAATGACGATCCTAGCAGCCCGTTCTATAGCTTTGGCGTAGGACGAGTTGCTTGTTTGTCCACCCTTGTTTGGGGTCGTGTTGGTGCTAGTAGAGGGTACAGCTTCATGCTACTGCAGGAGACGAGGCCACAAACGCACCACTCTTTCACTGCCTACTCTTTGGCCAGGATTTAGAGCGAGGACCTTACTTTTTGACATGAGTCGAAAAACCCAATCCCATGAGTGCGTCCCATATGGTTCACTCCATGTGGGACATGCATGGTGAGAGAGAGCATGTTAGTAGCATTCATGTGCATGTGTGCCATTCATGCCACCTTAACAAACAATTGCATAGCTAACTTATTTTCTTGTGTAGTCTTGTCTTCACTCTTTTTCACTCTTTCTCTCTTTTCCACTGACGCTTTAGGTTCTTTTCCTTTTGCCAAGATTTGAGTTCTTTACGAGTTCCTAGGTCTGAGCCTGGGAGTTCCTTTCCGTGACCTCAGTCTTGAGGTATTGTTCTCGACTGTCTCTTCCCAAGCTATTCGTCGATTCCGACGATAGCTCCTTGTAGGCGTCGTCCTTTTATTTACAATCGCAGCCCTGTCCTCACCCATTCACGGTCCATCATGGCCTAGTAAGCTTCTGAGATCTCTACATCGGCTGCTTTGGAGGGGATTCCTGTTTCTGCCCCTTCTCCCGCTTTTGCACTGTCATCGCTTGTTCCTTCATCGCTCCATGGCGCCTTCTTCCGGGCACCTGGAGCTCCTCGCTGTCTGATTTCGGGACAATGGCAAACCTTCACTGGTCTGGAGCCCACTACGGAGGCGGTTACCATGACAACTTCCAGGGTATCTGATCTGACAGTGCCCTGTCCTGCTGTTGATCCTCATTCACTTGATGCTCAGTTCACTACGATCGTCTTTTCAATAGGGATCTAGCTTGCATCCTCCTTGAACTTCCAGCCCCCCTTGACATCCCTGCCGCTTGCTGTTCCAACCCTCAGTACTGCTATCGATGGTTCTGCCACTGTACAATCTTAGCAACTTTTAGCCCTTGCTCAGAGGCTGCAGAACATGGCTTTCTCTTTGGATCCCACTTTGACTACACCTGTCTGTCCTATTCCTGAGGATCCTGTTCTGCCTGCTCAGGCCATTCATGTAGCACCAATCACTCCACCACTACAGCTGTCGCCACAACTTCCTGCTGTTTCGACGATAGGCTTAGCCACTCTGCCTGTAGCATCATATCCACAGCATGCACAACATCTTCCTCCGGCAAATGCTGGTCAGCCTCTTGGGCTGGCGGGAGTACATCAGCCTACGAACCCGACCATACTGGTTCAGTAGCTGTTGCTCCCACACACAACTACATGCACCACTCAACATAACATTTAAATACCATTGCATCAGGTTCAGGCCTCAACATGCACACCACCACTAGCGCACACACACGGGTACGCTGGCCATCACGTCATAGCACCAGGTGGCGATATGATAGATCTAGAGGAGCACATGGGTGCTTTAGATACAGCATACGTGGGACCCACCCCGGCTGCACAGTCGATGTCAGCAGCAACGCCTAATGCACTTTGCGCCAGGATGAACGACCTGGAGAAGGCTCTCCGACAAGTGTAGGGCGGGGACCGCCAGTCTTTCTCATTCCGGGACCTCTACTACTTTCCAGAGGTGGTATTCCCACCTAACTTCCATATCCTGGAATTTGAGAAATATAACGGGAAGGGTTGCCCGATTTCGCATCTTAGGGCGTACTGTGGCGATCTCGCTCAGCTCCAAGCTGACGAGTGACTTCTTATTCGCCTTTTCCAGAAAAGTCTCACCGGTCCGGCTCTGAAGTGGTTCACGTCGCTGGATATGACCACCATCAGAACATGGAACTATCTGAGTCAAGCTTTCTTGGAACAGTACTCTTTTAATCTTGACATGGTCCCAAAGCGCGAGGACCTAGTCGCAACCAAGCAGAAGCCCCACGAGCCGTTCAGGGAGTATGTCGGGCGCTGGCGAGCCCTCGCTTCACATGTACGCGATAAACCCTCTGACAAGGAGTCTATTGAAATCATTATTCAAGGAGCGCAGCCAGCCACAGGGGCTCTGTTGAGCATTCAGTCCATCTCCACTTTCACAGCTCTAATTAAAGCTGGCATCCGCGTAGAGCGTTCACTCAGTAGCAGAAGTTTCCCTGCGCTTACAGCATCCGCTAAGCAGACAATGGCTACCGGCAGATCTAGTAACAATAACAATGGCAATAATGGATCTAACACTGGATTCGGCCAGAAGAAGGAGTCCGCTAGGAATGCTGTGGCTTATGTCGGAGCTCCTGCTATGCCAGCGAATGTGGTGAACCCACCAGCTCAAAATCAGGTCATTTATTCACCTACACCTAGGGCTCCATGCACTTCATAGATCACAACCACCACTGAGCTGGTCTACTAGCCAACACCAGCAAGGCAAGGGTGTTACCTAGGACCTAGGCGATCACCACGACCTAAGAGAGACTTCACTCTTCTAGTCAAGCCGCTGAGCGTTATATTTCCCAAGGTAGCGTCGCTACTGAAGCTTCCAAAAATCCGCCCACTACCAAACCCGATTCCACCATGGTTTAAGGCAGATTTATTCTGCAGTTACCATAGAGTCGTCGGGCACTCTACGGACAACTGCTACACACTCCGGAATGCTATTCAGAATCTGATTGACCGCAAGCCAATCATCATTAACACTCAAGAGGCAGCCTAGGCCCGCTGCACTGGCACCACACACAACTGCATCCACAACAGGCAATATAGTTAGCCAACCTTTGCCTGAGCATGCACCAGGAACTTCGAGGGTGCATTCCCTTTCTTCGGATGAGGTCGAACCTTTTGATCCTTCTCGCCTCATCCATGATGTTTCTGAAGCCCCTTCTTATCAGCTGAGTTAGTCTTTCCTTGATACTGTCAATTCTGCTATTAACGTGATTCAGTTGACTGCTCGACCGAAGCACGTGGCTGCCCAACCCACCATGCAATCCGCCCCACCAACAATCAGCCTGTTAGCCAGACCAAGGCATAACTCAACCCACCAAGTACCGGAGCCCACATTGCCAGTATCAACCCCCATAGAGTTAAGAGGTCGTGCTCCTGTGGTCATCAACCTAACACAGGACACCCACCGCATGCCCTACAGTTACATCGCCGAAATGTGCGTAGAGGTAACGCGGTCAGGGAAGGGTGTACAAGGCCCCAGCCCTAGCAAACATGACTAGCCATCCTGTGGTCCCATCTACCTAAACTAGAACCCCCACTCTTGGTCCAATCCCTGAGGAGACTACCACTAGAGCTAACCCTACCACCAAAACTGATCCACCAGTAGCCGACATTATAGCCCAGCTGAAGAAAATTAAGGCAGATATTTCCATCTGGGACCTTATCCACACCTCAGTTGAACATAGATAAGCATTTCTCCGAGTCTTCCAGGCCGCCCATGTTTCCTCCACAATACAACCCTCAGCCTTGGAAAGCATGGTGGGAATGATAGCTGCGCCTGAGGTCATTTCCTTCTCCAATTCTGAGCTTCCTCCGGCGAGGACAAATCACAAACAGCCCCTTTTCATTGCGGTGCAATACCAAAATTTCCACATTCCTCTTACTCTGGTTGATAATGGTGCCGATTTGAACGTCTGCCCCTTGCGGATTGCAAGTTAGGTGGGCTTCAAATCGGAGGACATTACTCCGGCAGTGAATGGAATGAAGACCATCGATAACACGCACCATGATGCATTAGGGATTCTGACCATTCTCTTAATCATTGGCCCTACCCATTTCGAGGTTGAGTTTTATGTTGTTAACCTCGAACCATCCTTAAATTTTCTACTTGGGTGCCCTTGGCTCCACAAGCTTCAGGTCATCCCCTCAACCCTCCATCGTATGATTAAATTCCATTGGAACAACGACATCGTCGTTGTAATGGTGGAAAACCTCGAAAAGGAGAAGGTTGAGGCGATCTCTTCAGTCTCGTCCTATACTGTCCGCTTTGACTCCAGACCCTCTGATATGCTCTACAGTGTCAACTGTTTTGAACCGGTCAATTTTATTCCTATTCTCGAGTGTACCAGTCATTTGGCCACTTTCGGCAATCCTTTCTTGATGGTCAAGAATCTATGCCAAAGATGGGGGTATGAGAAAGGAGCACCTCTCAGGTAGAATGACTAAGGAATCGCAGAACCAGTCGCTGCGGAAAGAAGACGCGAGTTTGATGGATTGGGTTATGAGCGCAAGCCACAGGACAGATGCGCAAGGCGTCGTAAGTTTCAAAAGCTCATCATTCCTCGAGATTTAAACAATTTTGTCTGTGTGGGATTGCTAGATCCCAATCAGAGTCTGATGCTTGCAAAGCCCAAGCCAAATAACCCAGTCAGTATGCCAGAATGGGTATGCATAGAGGACTACTACTCGAACGGGGAAGTCAGGGATTCAACATCATCCGAGTCCCTAGGGAGAGCCATGCTAACATTGCCACCTCCAGAGTCAGCAGAAGGTCCGTCTATTAATCCAACTATAGTATTGGATGGAGCAAGGGCAGAATTAGCAATAACAGCTTCAGAACAACAGACAGTAGTGAAGGGATTGCAGCCACTACAGTCAGAACCAGTACCTGGGATACCGTTGAAGACTACCAGTGCTTACTATGTGGATTCCCCTTCTGGCGAAGAGGAAGGAGATGCTGTAGCCCAAGTGGATAACATGCTCAGCGACTTAGAGGTTCAATTTCAGGAGCAATTATCAATGCTGGCTGAAGATGCACAGGATGAAATCAAGCGCAGGAAAGGGAAAGCAGCAATGATAGAGGACAAGGGAGAATCAGCAGCAATACCGGGTCAGTCCGCAGTCATGACCCTGCAAGAGAACAAATCATCAGACGCTAGACCAGAGGAGTTTATCTCCTATCAGTCGGGAGGCGGGTCTAGGTGGCATTACCAGACCTAGCCCCACTTAAGCAGTGGGGTCCAAAAAAAAGAAGATCCTGAGTTAGGCTTAGGAGGGAACCCGAGCAGCAACACTCACATCAGTCAAACAGAGGATGAGGGTAGTGCTTGGAAGGGGATGAGGCGTGAGTTTGGCGAGATGATGCGGGGTTTCGCTCAGTCCTTTGGCACCAGTGGCAAGGATGAGGCGAAGGGAGACCAGTGGATCAAGCAGTTCCGCCAGCTTGGCGCGCCGACTTTTGATGGGCGCGGCACACCAGAGGACTATGAGGCTTGGTTCTTGGAGGTGGAGAAGACCCTGGAGGGTATTGAGTGTCCAGCGGAGAAGTGGGTCCGGGTGGCAGCTTTCCAGCTCAAGGGTGCTGCGGATCAGTGGTGGAGGACAGTGCGTCGCACCAAATTTCCGAATGCGGACCTACTGATGATCTCTTGGGGTGAGTTCCGAGAGGTGTTTTATGAGAGGTTTTTCCCTATGCATGAGAGGGATAA
>JAMKQA010047677.1:0-12230 GCA_024699735.1 Posidonia australis | reverse complement strand
CTGCAAAGCTGACATTTCATTAGCAAAAGAGAAATCAATAGAAGACCGATTTATCGGGCGTACGAGGGTGCCTAACACCTTCCTCGTACGTAACAGGGATCCTTACCTGCATTTCTGGTTTGCGCAACCCCTTTTTATTTGTTTTGCATGATTTTCATGTTTTATGGTTTTCCTCGTCTTCCATTTTAATAGACTAGGTAGCGACTCCTGCATTTTTGCATTTTTTCTTCTTTTCTTTTTGTCGTGGCTTTGCCGCTTTTGGTACATAATATTATTTATTTGTGGCCACCCCCGACGGCATGGTTACAACTTGGCTCTAGGGTTTGGTTTGACAGACTGGACCAAAACGACAGACCTAACTAGGCCCAGACACCCATATCGGTTTACCAAATTTCAAAATGGTCATCCAAATTCCCCCAGTTCGAGCGACTAAGACATTTCAATTGACCTAAATCCCCTGGAATGGAAGACCGAAGCATTTCAGTCTACCGAAAGTAGGGTTCTGGTCGAATACTAACAGGAAATCGGCATGCTAAACCCAATTCGGCATACCGAAATGTTTGTTTTTAGTAAACTTCTCCTGAACTTTAATCACTTGTTTGCTAGAATTAGGACCTCCGATGGACCGCTTTCGGTGAACCACAAATCCTGCAAAAAAATATAATCTAGCATGCCAAGTCTACTTCTATTTGAGACAAGTTTCATCAAATTCAATAGCATGCATCCCAAGATATAAATTTACAAAGCATCGATGGCCACTGAAGAACACTATGGCATGAATCTCAAAATTCAACAAAAATCTCATGATAAATCATGGAAAAATCCTTAAATAAACACATATCCATGATTCAACTCAATTCTACTCATATTCATGTTTTCCATACTAATTCATGGCATTATTCCAAGATTGAAGCTTAAATACAAAAAGAGGAATGAGGGAACTGACGCGTACTTAGAGACGATCTTCGACGATCCACTCTTTTTAGTGGCTTCTTCTCTCCTTCCCGATGCTCCTCTAGCTTCCAAGGTCTCTGGAGATCCTCTTCCACCACCAGCGACAGCCACCTCTTCCCTTCCATGGCTCTCTTTCTCTTTGGTTTTTTGGTTCTTCTTCTCCCCCTTTCTGGTCTACTACCACCATCGCCCTCTTCTCTTTCTCCATTTAAGGCCACTGCCTCCGTGCCATCATCCTTTGACGATAGTCGCCCAAAATCTCAGTGAATCCGAGATGCGGCATGGAGGAAGACTGTGGATCACTGTGATGAGCACAGTGAAGGGTGGTGGCTGCTGTGCGGAGTTGACTCTGGCCCCGCACTGGTCCCACACATGCATTCGTGACACACTCAGGTCCAAAATACCACACCGTGGGGAAAAAACACTAGAGACAAAAGCCAACTTAAATAAAGAACTCAAGACACAATATATCATTAAGCTAATTATCCAGATTACAATAACTTAATTACATCTATTCTAGATAATTTGGATACAGATATTATATCCTACCTTCCTTAAAAGGAATTTCGCCTTGAAATTCTTTCTCAATACAACAGGTGGGGGTACTGTGCCAGGATGTCTGCCTCTCGCTCCCAAGTTGCTTCTTCCATTCCATGGTGTCACCACTAGACCAACACCAATGGGATAATCTTGCTTCTAAGGACTTGTTCTTTTCTGTCTAAAATCAGCACAACATCCTCTACCACTGACAAGTCCTGTTGAAGCTCTTCTAGCTGAACTGGAATAAACTAGGACGCATCAGCTAAGTACTTTCTTAGCATTGACATGTGGAAGACGCTATGGATACTAGACAACTCTAGAGGCAGGTGCAACTTATATGCCACCTCACTAGCTCTTCTAATGATCTGGTAGGGCCCAATGTAGCGAGGACTTAGTTTGCCTCTTTTACCGAACCTTGCTACACCCTTAGTTGGTGATACTTTAAGGAAGACGAAGTCTCCCACCTCAAACTCTAAGGGCCTACACCTCCGGTCTGCATAACTCTTCTGTCTACTTTGTGCAGTTAGCAATCTCTTTCTGATGAGCTCCACTTTATCCTCATATTGCTGCATGATTTTGGTCCCACTAACTATCGCTCACCTACCTCGCTCCAACAGGTGGGTGTCTGACATGGTTTTCCATATAATGCCATGTACAGAGCCATCCTAATACTAGAGTGGTAGTTGTTGTTGTAGGCAAACTCTATCAGTAGCAAGTGATCATCCTAACTGCCTCTACAGTCCAAGATGCAAGCCTGCAGGATATCTTCTAAGGTCTAGATCATTCTTTCGGTTTGACCATCTGTTTGGGGTGGAAGGCAGTGCTGAAGTTCAATACTATTCCAAATGCCCCCTATAGAGCTCCCTAAAAACTGGATGTAAATCTGGTATCTCTGTCAGACACAATCGATACTGGAACCCCATGTAGTCGAACTATCTCAGCTACGTACAACTCTGCTAGCTGTGGTAAGGGAAGACTCACTCTCATAGGTAGAAAGTGCGCTGACTTGGTGAGTCGGTCAATGATCACCCATACTATATCGCTCTTTCTTCTAGTCTTGGGCAATCCTGTGACAAAATCCATCGACATGTGCTCCCACTTCCAGCTAGAATATCCAGAGGCAACACTATTCCTCCAAGTTTCTGATGTTCTATCTTTACCATCTGGCAAGTAACGTACTTTGCCACAAACATTTTAATTTCTCTTTTCATTCTAGGTTACCAAAAGTTTCTCTTAAATCTCTGTACATTTTGGCGCTTCTTGGGTAGACAGTGTATCTAGATTGGTGGGCTTTGTCAAGCAAACTCTTCTTTACCTCTTCTATCTGAGGCACGTATAATCGTAGATCGTACCTTAATCCACCTGTAGACACCCTGAATTTTGCAGGTAGTTTTGAGTAGACTTTGGACAAAGGATGTGAGCTACGGAGATGAGGGGCCCATTTACTTTCCCCAAAATATCTTAAAAATACCCTAAAACATCCATCAGTATCCCCAAAACCTCCTAAATTACTTACACATCATCTGTTATCACCTAGTGGTCCCAGAAGATTGGAATACAAGCTCAAAATGTGAGTTATTGCCAATTTGAAGGGTCACCCAAGAATTCTTGACAGACATCATTGGAGGATAAAGAAGACGAATGCACCAGGCAATAATGGCTTGCAAACAAGGCTAGTGAAGTGCATTGTTTCAGGCATAAAGGGCACCAACGTCACCTTTCCTTGATAATTCATCCAATTCTTCGCGTCGATGGCTAGGATCGATCTAAAGCTTGTTCTATAGTTGCCAAAGACCATCATGCCTTTACACCAACCTCAAATTTCCTGATGAGAGCCATTGAAACTCATCATCGCCATTCATTGGAGGTCGTTACTGATCCACGGCCTTATTTCAAAGTCGCTTCCTATTTAAAGGTCTTTCGCACCTCGTGAAGGGGATCATCACGATCCTTGCTATCTTCTAGTGCAAGTCCATAGCTCTCCAGCTCTCCTCCTACTCCAGGCGACCTCCTGTTCAGCTCCAGCAATCGACTCTTCTGTGTGTTCCAACAATGTTGTGCCAGCTTTAGGAGTCAAGTGTGAATCGGAGAACCTCCACAGGTAAGCCTCTATCCTTTGTGTAGCTCCAATAGCATCCCATAAGAGAGTGAAGGCGACATTATCTCAAATCTCCACTCCTTCTCCTTCTTCTTTGGTGTTCACCAGAATCTTCGATAATGGAGAGAATTTTATTGCTCATGGCGTGCTTGAGCTTCGAATGAAGTCATTAATCTCTGGATGCAATGCAATCATGTCACGGTGGCCTCCTTTCTTCCTCCCTCTAGTGTAACATACCAAGTCGTGATGCTCATCGGAGTTTGGCCGGAATTTGCGACGAAGGATGCAAGGAGAGTGATCTTGATTCTCTTTTAGCAGTGGACCATTTCATTCTTGTTCCTCTTTAGCTCTGAATCCCCTCTCTACAGAATCAACCTTCTTGATCCCCTGATGGAGTTCACCGGATTCAGACAAAGTTTGACGACTTGAAGTCCAGTGAGCTGGACGTGGGGAATAATCTAGGGCGCCTTTTAGTGTTAAAATTGCATGTTTTTACTTCCTTGGACTTGTTCTTACTTTTCAGAGACTTTGCTTTATTTCCCTCACCTCACTGAAGCTCTACTGGGCTCATCATCCCTAAACTGTGGCTAACTAGCACATTCTCCGATGAGTTAGGAGGGAGGGGCAATCCAGAGAGTGATTTCTTCTTTTGACTACATGATTTTGCTCCATAGCTTTCGTATTTGCTTCTTCGATCATGTCTCGAGCTTTTCGTATCTGATTTATCAAGAATTTGATTAAACTAGCTGTTTGGACTAGTAAAGGGGTCACATGATATTTTCTGGCGGATCGAGCTGACATTTTCTTCTAATGGATACATTAGACGAATATGGTCGGCAAGTTTGTTAGATGGTTATAACCGACGAGAATAGCTAGTGTGGGGCCCAAGATTCAGACAGTTACAAACCCATTCTTGTTTTCTTGCATTGGATTTCCTTTGATTTCCTGATCACTGTGTGATTTCTAATATTTACCTTCCACCTTACTTTCATATTCATCGCCTTAGGGCGTACATTAATCAGCATGAAGTTGCCTACATTGTTCATTGTGTCGGTTTTATTCCTTTCATGACATTTCACATGTTTTCCTGGATTTGATGATTTTGTTTTGCGTTGGTTTTCTCATCGCCCAAGGGCGTACATTAATTGGCATGTAAGTGACCACATTGACTCTATGCAGATTGTTTTCCCCTTTTGATTTTCATGAACATTTCTAGTTTCCGCTATTTTGTGCTAGTTTCTCTCCAAATATTTTTTGATTTTACATGATTTTCTCATCGCCTTAGGACATACATTAATTGGCATTTCCAATGCCTACATTGACCCTTGGATTATTTTCCTCAACATTTCTCTCATTTTGTACAATTTTACTTGACGTTTTCACTTGATTTTGCATTCGCATTGGCATGACAGGTTAGACAAGCATGCGTAGGCAAACGACACATAGCAAGCGAATAACCGAGAAAGACTGATTTTCAGGCACATGGGGGTGCCTAATACCTTCCCCATGCGTAATAAGAATCCTTACCCTTTCTCTATCATGTAGTAACTAAGTGTTGCATCCTTAGGCACGGAGTACACATACGTTCACTCATTTTGCATTGTTTTCTTGCATTTATTATGTATTTCGGTTTTCTTCTTCTTCTCATTAAAAGACTAGGTGGTAACTCCTTTTCCTTATCCTTTTCATTGATTTTGTTTGATGTTTTCAAGTCGAGTGTCCTTCCTCGGATTCATCATCTCCGTCGTGACCTTATCGGGACCTTTCGTGTGATTTCACGCACGAGGAGTCAGGTGGTTCCACTAGCATGGTCACACCACCATCGACACCCATTGAGAAATGAGGTGCCTCTCTCGCCTCGATCTTTTGCCAAGTGTCCCTCACAAAGGGATCAAACTGTTGGGCCACTACAATGGCTTCAACAATCCTTGGGTGAAAAGCCAGGTTTGCTAGCAAGGTCCTCACAGTTTCCTGAGACTGCCTTTGTGGTTTGCAATCGACCAACCCCTCCATCAGGTGCCACTCCCTGATCATTATGTTGGCCATGACATGGGTGCGCCTACTCAGTGTGTCTGCGACCACGTTCGCTTTACTTGGGTGGTATGACAGGTTGAAATCATAATCTTTAATGTACTCCACCCATCTTCTCTGTCTCAGGTTCAAGTCTTTTTGTATAAAAATATACTTCAAGCTTCTGTGATATGTGAATTCTTCAAATTACTCACCCTATAAATAGTGTCTCTAGATCTTCAAGGTGAACACCACTACTACCATTTCTAATTCATGGGTGGGGTAGTTCTTCTTGTGGTCCTTTAGTTGTCAGGAAGCATGAGCTACCACCTTCCCATGCCGCATAAGGACGCATCCCAACCAGGTCTCACAGGCATCACTATATACTACAAAACCCCCACTACTTGATGATAATGCCAAAACTGAGGTTGTGACTAGACGATCCTTCAACTCGTTGAAACTCTCCTTACGATGCTCGTCCCAAGCAAATGGAACCTCCATCGAGGTCAATCTAGTCAATAGGGTTGCAATCTTTGAGAAATCTTAAATAAATCTTTGGTGATAACCTGCCACCTTGAGAAAACTCTTGATCTCTGTCACTGTTCTTGGTTTAGCCTAACTGCTGACTACTTCCTCTTTGGCTGGATTTACCTTAATGCCTTCTCCTAAGATAATATGCACAAGGAAGGCTACCTCCGCTAGCCAAAACATGCACTTGGAGAACTTAGCATATAACTGATGCTACCTTAGTGTCTCCAGCATAGTCCTCAAGTGAATCTGATGGGTCTCTACATTTGGAGAGTATACCAATACATTGTCTACAAAAATGATGATGAACAGGTCTAAATAGAGCCAGAATACTCTGTTCTTCAGGTCCATGAAAGTTGTTTGTGCATTTGTCAGCCCAAACGACATGACTAGGAAAACTCATAATGACAATATCAGGTGTTGAAGGCCATCTTATGCACATCTTTCTCTTGGATCGTAAGCTAATGGTATCTGAATCTCAGGCCTATATTGAAGAAGACTGATGCTCCCTGTAGTTGATCAAATAAATCGTCGACCCTGGGCAGTGGATACTTATTCTTGATTGTGATCTGGTTCAACATCTGATAATCAATGCATAACTGTAGTGAATCGTCCTTCTTCTTGACGAATAACACAGGTGCTCCCTAGGGCGACACACTTGGATGGATAAATCCCTTATCCAATAACTCTTGTAGCTAACTTTAGAGTTCTCTCAATTCCACTGGTGTCATTCTAAATGGGGCTTTTGAGATAGGGCCTGACCTTGGGGCCAGATCAATTACAAACTCCACTTCTTTATGTGGTAGCATCCCCAACAGCTCTTCTAGAAATACATCCAGGTATTCTGCAACATCGGGGATGTCATGTACTTTGAAAACTGGTGAGGAGGACACCATCACACTGGCCAAGTATCCCCTGCATCCCTTGGCTAGATGATGGTACGTTTTGATTGCTGAGATAATTTGCTTGGGCCTTCTCGGTCTTACTCCTTGTATCATGCACCACCATTGGCTTGGGCACTCTACTAACACCTTCTTCTTGGCATAGTCTATCATCTTTGAGTGTTGTGCTAGCCAGTCCATTCCCAGAATAACATCGTACCCTTGCATCTTCATCAGAATTAAACTAGTTTGGAAATCCTTGTGTCCTAGCTGATTGTTGATTGACCTCAAATACCTCCATGCTAGACTGTGTTCTCCTAATGGAGTTACTACATCTAGCTGGAAAGCTAGCCTAGTAGGTCTATCTCCAACCTCGACCACAAATGACTTAGATATAAATGAAAATGAGCTGCCTGAATCAATTAAAACTCGGGCCATTCGATCAGCTACGACAAAGGATCCTATCATTCATATACAACACAACCACAAATATTATTATTATCGATATCAGTGCTAATTATACAAGGTTCATAGTACAACACAATTACACATATCTATAATATCTCACAGCTCCTTACCTTCTACGACGTCCCCTGAGGAACCTTCATCTAGAGCAGAGATGAAGAAAACTCTTCCCTTGGTAGGCTGTGGAAGCTCATCTTCGACTGTCTTCTAGGGTTCTGGGCAGCTCTTTTTGAAGTGCCCAGTCTTTCAACAGTTGTAGTATCTCACCCCATCTATCCATTGCTGTCGAAATCTGCATTATACTATTATATGCCCCATCCTCCTATAGATAATGTAGGGTCCTCTTCTTGCACTACTAGTGGAACCAGTTTGATAGGTTCCGGCACTACTCTTCCCAACAACGCTGTGCCCTTCTATAGCAGACTTAGAGAGCTCCTTTCTTTTCTTCCTGAAGCTTCCAGAACATGTTGAACTAGGCATACCAAAAGCAAAAGATCGTTAAGAGAATCTCTTTCACTTTCCTCTAGGGTACTCTTCTTGAAACAGCCAACGCTCATCCTCGTAACGAGCTGCTAGTTCCATTGTGTCGGCCAGTGTCTGGTAAGTGTTTGAGTATCTCGATGTTTTCCCTGACGATTTGCCTGGTATGCCACCTCATAGGGAAGTAGAGTTCTCGAAAGATCTGATCCTTGATTTCAGTGTTGTGTCGAAGCCTCCTTATTGCATGGCGCTAGCGGAATTGCATGAGCTCAAAACTTAGCTACAGGAGTTAATGGACAAGGGGTTTATCAGGCTAAGTGTGTCTCTATGGGGAGTGCCCTGCATTGATGACGGTGAAGAACAAGTATCCCTTGCCCCGTATTGATGACCTGTTTGATCAGTTACAATTTGCATCGTTGTTCTTGTAGATTGATATGAGGTCAAGGTATCACTAGTTGAGGATACGAGACTTAGACATTCAGAAGACTATTTTCGGACACAGTACGGGCATTACGAGTTCACAGTCATGCCTTTCGACTTGACTAATGCACCGATTGCCTTTATGGATCTGATGAACAGGATTTTCAGCCATTTTCTGGACCAGTTCGTCGTGGTTTTTGTTGATGACGTGCTGGTCTACTCACCTGATGTTGAGACTCATGCCTTGCACTTGAGGACGGTTTAGGATACACTGAGGCGTCATCAGCTGTACGTCAAATTCTCCAAGTGTGAGTTCTGGCTAAGTGAAGTCACGTTCCTTGGCCACTTGATTTCTAGAGAAGGCATCAGAGTGGATCCAACCAAGGTCGAGGCAGTGAGTAGTTGGGAGCGACCCACGACTGTAACGTAGATCAGGAGTTTCTTGGGCCTAGCAGGCTATTATCTGAGGTTCATCAGGGATTTCTCCTGCATAGTCGCGCCTTTGACAGAGTTTACCAAGAAGAAAGTTCCATTTTATTGGGACCAGAATTGTGAGGCGAGTTTCCAACAATTGAAGTCTCATCTGGTTTCTGCCCCTATGTTGACTCTAACTTCTGGGAGTGGTGGCTTCACTGTGTATAGTGATGCCAATGGCGTTGGGTTGGAGTGTGTTCTGATGCAGCATGGCAATGTTATCACATATGCTTCGTGTCAGCTGATGGATCATGAGAAGAACTATCCGACACATGATTTGGAGATGGTTGTCGTAGTGTTTGCTCTCAAGCTCTGGCGACACTATCTCTAAAGGGAGCAGTTTGAGATCTTCACCGATCATCAAAGCTTGAGGTATATTTTCACACAGAGAGACCTCAACCTGAGGCAACATCATTGGGTGGAATATCTGAAGGACTATGATTTCAGCCGATCCTATCACCTTGGCAAGGCCAACGTGGTCGCTGATGCCCTGAGTCGGCGTACGCACGTGATGGCAAGCCTGCTGGTCAAGGAGTGAACCATGCTTGAAGATCTAGTGAGCTGCAGGTCAAAGCAGCAAGCTCGGGGGACGGTTGGTGCCTTGGTGGCTAACCTATCTGTTCGCCCTAATTTGTTGGAGTTTATTATTGCCTGTCAGAAGTTGGATCCATTTGTTCAGGCTATGTTTGAGAAGTTGGAGGCTAGTGGAGAGCCTCATTTCTCTGTTGGGGCATATGGAGAGTTGAGGTATGATATACGCCTGTATGTGTCCTAGCATGAGGAGGCCAGCCTGAGATTGCTTGATGAAGTGCATCGGTCTAGGTACACTATTCACCCTGGGAGTATGAAGATGTACTGAGACTTAAAGCAGAATTTTTGGTGGCCTGGCAAGAAGAGAGATGCTATGACCATGTGGCAAGGTGTACAACTTGCCAACTAGTTAAGGCAGAGCACCAGAGACCTGGAGAGACCTTGCAGCCATTGGAAATTCCTGTGTGGAAGTGGGAGCACATCTCGTTGAACTTTGTGACTAGTTTGCCATAGACTCAAAGGAAGAATGACACCGTGTGGGTAATCGTGGATCGGCTAACCAAGTCTGCTCACTTCTTGACCATTTGGGTGAAGCTACCGATGCACCGCTTAGCGGAGTTGTATGTATCCGAGGTGGTGAGGCAGCATGGTGTTCCGGTGTCCATCGTGTCGGAAAGAGACACGAGGTTCACCTCAAGGTTCTGGAGAACTCTGCAAGAGGCCTTTGGCACCGTGCTCAACTATAGCACAGCATTTCATCCTTAGTTGGATGGTCAGACAGAGAGGACTATCCAGACGTTGGAAGATATGCTTAGAGCAAGTGCCTTAGACTTTCAAGGGAGTTGGGAGGACCATTTGCCACTGATCGAGTTTGCCTACAACAATAGTTATCACTCGAGCATCGGATTGGTGTCGTACGAAGCTTTGTACGGTAGGCCATGTAGATCGCCAGTTTGCTGGAGCGAAGTGGGCGAGTGTCAATTGATTAGTCCTGAGCTTATGCAGTTGTATGTGGACAAGGTGGATTTGATCAGTAACAGGTTGTTAGCTGCATAGAGTCGGCAGAAGAGCTATGTCGACAGGAGGTGTAGATCGCTGAAATTTCTGGTGGGAGATTATGTGTTCTTGAAGGTGTTGCCGACCAAGGGTGTCATGAGGTTCAGGAAGCGTGGGAAGCTGAATCCTTGCTATATTGGCCCATACCAGATTACCTAGAGGATTGATGAGGTTAATTATTGGTTGGATCTACCACCAGAGATGTCGTCTGTGCATGACGTCTTCCATGTCTCCATGATGAGGAAGTGTCTGGCTAACGCATCTCATGTGATTCCAGTTCAGCCGAAGGGGCTCTAGGAAGATCTATACTTTGTAGAGGATGCCGTCCAGATTATTGACCTCAAGGAACAAGTATTGCGGAACAAGGTGATTCCGCTGGTCTTGGTGCGATGGCCACATCATGGAGCCAAGGAGGCCACATGGGAACGTGAGGAAGCCATCCTAGCCCAATACACGTATCTTTTTGCTTAGTGATTTCGGGGGCGAAATCTTCTTTTAAGGTGGTTAGGATATATGTAACATCTGTGCCTGGTTTTTCCATTTAATATAAACCATGGAATTTCTTGTAATTATTTGTGTATGGTTTATTAATGGTAAATCAAGTTTATGTTTGTTGGCAGTGGGCTCCCTCTGTGTTTTGTGCCCCTAGTTTCTTCCCTGTGGTGTGTTTTCTTTGGCTTATGGGTCTGTTCTGCATTGGGACCCGTGTTTGTGGTGGACCCACTTGGGCTTGGGGTTGGACTTGGTCAAAGGAGCCCAACCCCCTTGTGAGGAGAGCCAACGGTGCTCGTGACCCGCACTCGCTTCTCCGGATCTCGAGAAACCTAGCAGGGGAGAAGGCTGCACGTTCCGTCCCCTCCGTCCAGAGCTACGCGTAAATGGTGGACGCTGGCGGGATTCTGGGATGGCAGGCGTCGGGGGTGTTAAGAGGAGGTGCAGAGGCTGTGTTGGGGAACTGCAGGCCGTGGGAAGGAAAGTCTCGGGTGAGTTGCGTGCAAGAGGAACTTCGTGCCCAGAGGAGGTTGTGAGAGCTAAGGAGAGCTCGCATCAAGCCTCGCCGGAGCACGTCGAGCACGCATGGAGCTCACCGGTGCCAGGTACGTGTTCCCCCTTCTGTTTCCTTCCTCGGTTGAGGCATGTTTGGTTTAGAGGGAAAATCATGTTAAAAATCATGCAAACAAACTGAGGAAAATGTTGGGAATGAGAATAATAATGTGATTGTGTTGATATCATGTTGATTCGTGGGTGTTTTGAATGATTTTCGTGGGTATCCTTGAAGCATGCTACAGTGATTGTGTTTGGGCTTGATGCCTTTGTGATTTTTGTTAGAATAGCATGCTTAGCGGTTTTATGATCGGATTGAGGGGTTTTGAAGTAGACTTGGAGGTCTACACCCCATGATTTATTGGTAATTTTTGTGGCATGTATGGGGGGTCCGATCCTTACTCCCACTTTGGGGAGAAAGAGGTGACGGTGGCCTGGGGAGTTTTCTGCAACAGCAGAAAACGGTATGTCGAATTGGTTTCAGCATACCGAAATGCTCCTAGGCGGTACCCTGCGTCGTGGTATCGGACGATCGGAGAAATTCGGTCGACCGATTTGGCAGGGACTGATAAATTTGACAGGGATTCGGTATACCGAAATTTTTCGGTATACCTGTGACCATGCCGGTGGAACCACTGGGGCGCGGTTCACCAAAACCTGACTCCGGTGTGCGGGAACACACTGGGAGGTCCGATACAGTCACGGCGAAAATGGTGAATCCGGAAGGAGAGACAAGACTCGGAAACACC
>JAMKQA010047676.1:0-14600 GCA_024699735.1 Posidonia australis | reverse complement strand
TATTTATTTCCTTTTTTAAAATATCACGGATTGTTTTGTAATTCATATACGTCAGTTTCCTTTTATTTAGTTTTCAATTTTAACGGTTTAGATGGATTGTTTTTTTTTGTAACAAGTGGTTTAGATTCAGGGCCTTAATTAAGCTAAGTAGGGCAGGGCCCTACTAGATTACTACTCTATAGAGAGAGAGAGAGAGAGAGAGAGAGAATCCAACGTGAATTTGTTTTTTTTCGTAAACAGTAATCTATTAATTAATCTGAGAAACAATCACAATCAGTCTGTACCACAGTATTGTTCATTATCAATTACAGACCAGTTGGAACAAAAGATTCCAAACCCCAAAAAGAACATAGCCAATATCAAGTCGAATCAAAGTATTCCAAAAAAACCCAGAACAATATAATTCGATCAACAAGAGATCAATCAAGAGATGGGGTATTTTCCTCAGCACACCTGGTGGATTGGTAGGAATCCTGAGTCCTGTTGCTTTGTGGAGCATGAGTTGTGTGCTCCAAAGTCCTTTCATTATCCATGGCTGCTACGACATGGAGGGCCTCTTCTTGTTCAAAATCTATACCCAAGTTGTAAATTTAGGAATGACAAACAGAGAAAATTTCGTTAATAATAATATGATGAGTTTTGCATGATCTCCTAAATATTCTGTTATTCCGCTCCTTCCATATATACCACAAAATAATCTGAATCAAAGTGTGACTGCCTTTAAGAGAGAAGTCAGATAATTGGATGGGAAGGAATTCAAATAAGTCAGAGATAGAACATATAGCGGGGTATAATGGTCTTTTAATAAAAACATACCATATAGATGTAGCAAAGGGACAAAAAATAAAAAGATGATTAGTGGTTTCCTTAAAACCTCTGCAAAAGGTACATATATTCGAACCAATCCAATCCCTTTTACAAAGATTGGCTTTAGTTAAAATCTTATTGAATAATACCAACCAGGAAAATAATTTAACCTTTAAGGGGACCCAACTGAGCCAAATTTCTTTATGAAATTGAAATCTAATTCCACCATCATTTATAACATGGTATCTTGATTTGACAATATAGTAGTTGGTAGAGGGAGTCCATTCCAAAGTGTCTTCCTCAGGATATAGCATTATGGTTCTTATAATATTTGTAAGTATATCCGCCTGAGATTGAATATTGTCTAAATTATCATATGAAGAAGGCTCAATAAATAATTTATTAAAATTTGCTCTACAAATTGCCACTATTTTTGCTATTAAAGCCTTTTTAAATTTAGCCAACTTAAAAAGATCTGGCAAGTAATGTTTTAGTTTTTCCCCACACTATCATTTATTTTCCCAGAAAATAATACCGTTCCCATTCTTGACTTGGAATATGGTGAAGCTATTTAGAAAATTGAAGTAGTTCTTCATTTCTTGCCAAAGTGGAGATGATCTCCCTGTTGAGGAATTTAGAAGTGCTCCAGGCCATGATCGAGAAAAATACCTAGCCTTTATAATCTCTTTCCACTTTAGGGAGTGTGAGTTAGAGAGTAGCTGCCATAGCAGCTTTGATTTTAGGGTTAAATTGAAACTTCTAATGTTTATAATTCCCCATCCATTATGAGCTTTGGATCTGCAAAGCAATTTCCACTTAACCAAATGTAGTGTGGACGAAGAAGAAGAACAGGATTTCCATAGGAATTTGCTCCTTAATGTGTCAATTACTTTTTCCACCTTAGATGGCAGGTGTAGGACAGAGAGGTAGTAAGTAGGTATAGCTGAGAGCACTGAATTTACCAAAGTAAGTCGACCACCAAGAGATAATTGCTTGGCTTTCCATAGAGAGAGTTTTTTTGAGATTTTTTCGATCACTGGGGACCAATCTGAGATATTTGCCTTCCTATAATGTAATGGTAAACCTAAATATCTGGTAGGAAGGGGGAGGTGGAACAACCAAGAATATGAGAGAATCTGATGGTGGATTCGTCACCAACCCCTACACTAGTGAGAGATGATTTTTGGAAATTTATCTTTAATCCAGAACAAGATTGGAAACAACACAGAATCCTCTTGATGTTAATTATATTTTCTTCAGAAGCCGCTAGAAATAAAATCGTGTCATCAGCATATTGTATATTAAGCATGTGTGGTCCACCATTAGGCAACTGAATGCCCGCAATCAAGTTGTTGTTCACAGCAAGGGATAACATCCTAAATAGGATGTTAGTAACAACAATAAATAGAAGGAGGGATAATGGATCACATTGTCTTAAATCATTAGAAGCTTTGAAAAATCCTTTAGGAGAGTCATTTATTAAAATAGAAAATCTGACTTGAGAAATGCACATCCTAATCCAGTTTGTCCATTTGGTGCCACAACCTAATCCTGATAAGGAGTCTAGTAAAAATTCCAAATTAACATTATCAAATGCTTTTTCAAAGTCCAGTTTTAGCACATACCCCGGGATGCCCCCCCACTTTCATAAAGTTTAGTGTTTCTTGAGTCATCAAGGAACAGTCTCCTATATATCTTCCAGGAATAAAGGCGCATTGGGAATTATCGATGACTTTATTAATAACAGGGGATAGTCGAGAAGACAGAGTCTTAGTTATGATTTTATATAGACTATTAATAAGGTTGATAGGCTTGAAGTCTCTAATACATTGTACTCCCTCCAATTTAGGGAAAAGGGAGATAAAGATTTGATTGATGGGTGCTAAAAACTCAATATCTGAGGAAGTATGTAAACTATCGAATATTTCAAGAATATCTAATTTTAGAAAATTCCAAAAATGATGGAAGAAACACAGGGGGAATCCATCAGGACCAGAGGCCTTATCTCCGGATAGTAATTTAACATTTTTGTAAATTTCTTCTAAAGAAAAGCTTACTTCCAAGTTCTCTGGATTCTGAATTTTTGTAGGAATTAAACTGTCCCAATTCAGAGTTGGAGTATAACCTTTAGGTTTATTGAATAGATTGGTGAAGTGTTCCTCTATTTCTTTGGATATAACCATGGGAGCATAGGAAATGTTGTCCATAATCTTCAGGGAGTGAATAACATTCATTCTCCTCCTACACTTAACCATATTGTGAAAGAAGGATGTGTTTAAATCCCCTTCTTTAAGCCAAAGGATTCTGGACTTTTGCTTCCAATAAACTTTTTGTTCTTTAAGCAAGGTGTAGTGTTCATTCAAAAGATCCCTCTTAAAAATCAAAAGGTTATCTTGAATCTGGTGAGATTCTGCCAGGGCATCAATGGAAGCAATTTGAGATTCAATATATAATAATATGTTATTTCGAGCCTCCCTAACAGGTCTAATCCAACCTCTAATCTCCTTCTTTAAGAGTTTCAATCTAAATGCAAATTTTACAACAGGGGTGTTGGAAAGACAAGTGTTGTGGGACCTTTGAAAACAATTCTCTATGAAGGGTGCAAATCCCTCAATAAGAAGCCAAGATTTATAGAATTTAAAAGGGATAGGACCCCAATCTATGGGAGTAGTATTAAGGGTGATAGGAATATGGTCAGATGCCACCCTAGAATTGTCCAAATAGTCGACATTGGGGAATTTATCAGCCCAGGCAAGTGATATGAGGAAACGATCTAGTCTGACCATGGTGGGGTGGGATTGCATGTTGGACCAAGTATATTTAAAATTACTTGGGGATAAATCCAGCAAAAAATTACTATCTATAAAATCATTGAAGAGATTCATATCAGAAGATACGGTACATCTAGTAGAATGTTCATAGGGAAATCAAACTAAATTGAAGTCTCCCCCAATAACCCACTTGGAGTTTACCCTTGTGCTTAGGGAATTAAGTTCCTCGATAAATTCAGTTTTGAGTCTGTGATCACAAGGACCATAGACACTTGTAAGTCACCAGTCAAATCCATCACAGATATTTCGAAAGTGTAAGGATAGACTATATGAGGCAGCAATACTATTAACCAAAGTAATATCTTTATCATCCCATCCAATTAGAATCCCCCCAGATGCACCTATCGAAGGGATAAAAGACCACAGGTTTAGAATACCAGCTCCTAGAGATCGGAGAACACTAGGAGAAAAATCTTCGGGTTTAGTTTCACTAATTATTAAAATGTTACATTTATTAGTTTTAACTAAATTATTAATTACTCTTTTTTTTCCTTTATAGCCCAACCATCTAATGTTCCAAGCTGAAACAATCATAAATAATTGGTGGATATAGAGAGAGAGGCAAAGCCCTCAACCAAATCTGCATTGTTCTTTAAGTTTATCTGAGGGAGATCTTGATCTTTCCTAATAGAGTCCAGGAAATGTTTTGCCTCTACTATGTCATTCAGTAAAATACCCAATTTCTCACAAAAATGAGTGAAATGCTCATATGACTCCCAAGTGAGAGCATCATACACCAAATTGCTAGTATTCTCATCTGAACGTGAGCTATCAAAACTAGAATTAGCTGAATTAGATTTATCAAGATGTAAATCTGTATTCAAAAACCTGAATTGCTAGAGGAAGAAAAACTTGTACCTGGGGCATGTATTGGAGTGACGGGGTGGGTATCTGAGGCAACTTCAGAAGGACCAGACATGTCGTCCTTCTCCAAACAGTCAAATACAGCAAGCACCTTTTTAAATTTAGCCAGAGACAGATTTCTTACTTTGATTTCAGCTTCCACAAATCTGGATGCTTCATCTATAGACGGATTGAACCCAGGAGTGGGGCAGAGGTCATGTTCAACACCTGAGTTAGGAGATGGAGTGGGCAAGATGCCCGTAGAAGTTACAGAAGGATGAATGGTGGGGCTAATGGGTTTGGTCCAAACGTTCCTACCACCCTTAGGGTTTTTGTTACTCTTACCACCCCTCCATCCCTTATTATTCTTAAATGACTTACGAATGGGGTGAAGACCAGTAGAACCAGATGAGGATGGTAGGGTCTTAGACGGTCAAGCAGGGAAGGAGCTCATGGTAGGGTTGGAAAGGGAGGAGCTGGAAGGGCAAATATCCCAGCTTCTTCTATATCGAATAGGGTATACCAAGCTACCAAAAGCAAAGAAACGACAATCAGGGATGTCTTTACCTGGATGTACCCTGATTCGAACCCGAGAATACCCCAAAGATTTTGCAGAGTCCATAGATAGGTCAACTTCGAGTAACTCAGCAAAACCAGAGATCATATGATGGAAAAGATCTACGTTCCAAAGATGGTGAGGGATGCCTTCTAACCTAATCCACTCCCCTTCTTCCTTGAGAGTGTGAACAGCATTGGAGTTAGGGGACCATGGGATAATGGAGGCTAAGATCATTTGCAAGGAAGTACCATACATATTCAGACAATCATTTCTAACTTTGGTTGAAGGGAAGACCAGCAGAAATTTGCCTGAAGAGAATGCTTGGACCTCTATTTCAGAAGCGCAAGGCCAACATGTCTTAATATGATCAGCTAATATATGTTGAGTTAGCTGGGTAGAGTGGGAGGTGACTATGGCATTCTGAGAAAGGACTAAGAAACGATCGCACACGGCTTCGGAAGGAGGTAAAGTTGCGGGATATAGAGTGGTCAAACCAGCCATATTATGAGTTTGTTGTATCGAAGGTTGAGCGGCCTGAAAAAAATAACAAATCGCTACAGAATGAGTGGGAGCTTTGCATTTGAAACAAACTCCAACATATTTACATCGTTTTTTTATGTCCTCTAAGACCACAGTTAAAACATCTCCCAGTAGATCGACAGAAAATTACCTAGGGGGAGCCGAATCTCATTATGGACACCACCTCCCAACCTTCTTCCGAGATTGGGTAAGGAAAGTTTTCGTGCGAGGAACCAAGCTTGGAAAAGCAGGGTGGGGATTTTACAGGGGAAGAGAGAGGAGCAAACTTATTTCTATTTCCCGGGATGCTTATTTCGCAAGGAATAGGAGAAGGGGGAGAAGTACAAGGCAAATGGCCGCTGTCAGAAAGGATCTCTACGTCAGAGATATGGTGCGATATGCACGAAAGCTCACTAAGTGGAGAGGAGTGTCGAGGTATGTTAGCATAGGAATTAAATGCCACTTGAGAGAAATTAATGTCGTGAGAGGGACACATACGGCGAGAGTTAATGCCATTGCAGACGCAGTTGTCTCCTAGGGAAGCTAAAAGGTCCGCAGGCAAAAACCGATTAATATTCTCAGAAATATGCGTAAAACTGGGATTAGCATAAACATCCGAAACGTTTGAGGTAGTATCCTCTAACCGATTAATATTCTCAGAAATATGCGTAAAACTGTGATTAATTGTGATAATTGGTGGCGAGTACATCGTGTAATCCCACACGGAACTCGAAGCGCCAGGAAAATATGTCAGAGCCCAGTTGCTCCTGTCAGAGCCTTGAGAATCTGACACAAGGGTGTTCCGACGATCGGGTGAGGGTGCGATGGTCAAACCACCGTCAGTCGGGGCCGGGGAAAAGACCGACTCCGACGAGGGCGCAACCCGAGAATAGGAATAGGAAGGAGAAGGCCCCTCCAGAGAAGGGAGAACAGAGATGTCGGTCATACCACCTTCAGACGGCTCCGACGAGATAGCACCCCCAGAACTGGAAGAGGGAGGGTTAACCCCCTCTAGGGAAGGGGAATAGAAGAAGTCAGAGAGATCTAAAATGCCGGGCTCATCATTATTCACTACCTCCGGAGTGGAGGTACGGGAAGGATCGCAGGATAGAACCCTGACGGGCCGATCAGAGAGTATATCCCTCCCATTGCTCGTAAAAACAAGGTCTGAAAGGTGGGGAACGGATATACTAGATCTAACCAAAAAAATATCAAGATTCATTCCATACAGAAGGGTACAACTACTGAGAAATTCAAAACAATGACATGGGAAAATACCAGGCATAAAAAATTGTCAAAAATCCTGTCCAATCGTTTCACAAACGTCTGCACAGGAAGCAATACCAAATTTGGTGTATATTGAAATAAGAGAAAGCGCCCCTGATGTGGCCAAAATACCCTAAATCCCTTCGCTCGAACTTCTGAGCAAAATGATTCCGATGGGGGTATCGAAAGGGATTTCAGAGGGGATAAGGGGCCTAGCAAGGGAAATCCGTGATTTTCCTAGAGCACTTACCTGAGCACGGGTGACGGGGGCAGAGGGGGAATGTTTAGCAGGCCTACGACGGGGAGGGTGAGACTCTGCGATCGCAGGGTCATCATCTTCAATCAAACGGCTCTTGAAGGCCTACCAGTCGAAGGAAGTAGCTTTGTTTAGAAGATCACGGGAGCGAAGGGCACCGGGTTTTCTCTAACGAGATGGTCTGGAGGAGCACTTTCTCTTTGACATCCAACGTGAATTTGTCAACTGTCATCTTTAGATATGAATATAGGGAGAGTATCCCTTAAATAAAGGAAAGAGTGAAAGAGAATCCCATGTGAATTTGCCAGATATGGATATAAAGAGAGATAGAAGGAACGGGATCAAAATAATATGGAAAATAATATCTAAACAAAATCTTGGGTCACATGTCATGCCATATCTAAATAAAATAATATAGAATTAAATAAAGGAAAGATAGAGAAAATCTCACTAACAAAAGATTGGGCTAGAGAGAGAGACGACATTTACGTGAATGACATGTCTACAAATAAAAAATCTTCTAATGGTCATTTTGTTAGGATTATTATTTTTTCCCGTATTATTAAATTTAGTTATGTAGGAAGAAACAAAAGATTTAGTATTACTATTTTTTTCTATATTACTAAATGTAGTTATATAGGGAGCAACAACATATTTAGTATTATTATTTTTTATATTATTAAATGTAGTTATATAGGAGTACCAATAGATTTAGTATTACTATTTTTTTTCTCGTATTACTAATTTAGTTATATGGAAAGTATCAATAGATTTAGAATTACTATTGTTTCGGTATTACTATTTAGTATTGGTATTGTATGATATTATGCTCATGTGCTAGTGTTTATATATTTTTCATGTAATATATATGTTGAGAGAAAAGAAATAATGATATAATACATATGTAATATATATGTATGAACCAAGACATTTAATGTCAACTTTCACACTGAAACAGAGGGAGAGGGAGAGGGAGAGGGAGAGGGAGAGAGAAATGATGCATGTCTAGGAGAGAGAGTGTTTGTGGTTGTGAGAGGAAGAGATATTGAGAGATTCGTGGAGTTTGAGTGAGAGGGAAAGGACTGGGTAGATTTTAGAATGTGTGTAATTGTTAATTTTATTCTATTTTCACGTGAGTTATTAGATTAATTTAGTTTTTTGAATTTTGAATTAGTTATCTATTATGATTTTCATAAAGTAGTTTTTGGTTTATAATATAATCTAATTATTGATGGATTTAGTATTGGACGTCTTAGATGTAACTCTATCAATGATATTACGAAGGAGGATGAACTAGATATATTCCTTATATATATACTCCCTATATATATATATATATGTATAATATAAAAATATATATGTATAAATAATGGATATTCACATCCTTATCTCTATTTATCAAAAATATCTCCAAACGAAAATTAAAATAAAATTTCAAATATGAATCTTTATCAGGAAAAAATAGATTACAGATGTTGGTTGGGATTCTTACATCCATTGACTCCAATGCTGGTTGTATCAGGCCCAAGCTTTCCCATGGGGAGGTCAAGTCTTCTAAGGCTACGTTTGTTTGTAGCTTCGTACTCTTTCAACCGTTCCAGTTCCCACACAGATTATCTTCTCCAGACAAACAAGGACGCTTCTATCAGAAAAGAGTAGTTAAATACTACTCCAATCACTGTAGACAAAAAAGATCTCCAGTTCCCACATAGAACAACTTCTCCAGACAAACAAGGACGCTTCTATCAGAAAAGAGTAGTTAAATACTACTCCAATCACTGTAGACAAAGAAGGATTTCTAGAACGACCGTAAATAACTACTAGAATGAAGTAACTATAGTAATTATTCTTTATTAATGTAACGTAATTAGAACAAGAAACAAACGCAACCTAAGGACTAGGACTTTAGCATCAACTTTTTATTTGGTTGCATTTCAGATCCTCTTGTTGACGATGGTTAATCCATTTCCAAGGAATTAGATTTCCTCCTGATATGGTGACAGGGTTGGCATCTACGGCATGGTAATCAAATTGCAGACTTTAATATAAGTTCAAGGCCTTATCTGTAGAAGAAACATGTAGTTCTTGCCGAAGATGTTAAGACAAACGCATCATTCCTTGATTAGGACCGAAAGGTATACTGCCTTCGATGATTTGTTTAATACAAAATAGGAAGGATCAGTTACTGTCACTGTAATTGTCATTTAACAAAGGTTACTGAAACAAAATACTGTAGCCCTTGACTTGTTTTTTCTTTATCATTGTGTTCCTGTTTTCTTTCTTCCAAACAATCTGCTTTGTTGGGTCAGCCTTCAATAGTTTTTTTTCGTAATATAAAAAATAAAAAGGAAAATTATTACGTTTGAAGTGGAGGAGAGTTGCATGAAACGAGAAAAGTTATTGTTTGGCATTGGAAGTGTATGTTGTTGTCGTCTGTCACAGATTAATATAATTAATTATAATAAAAATGTAAATAACATATAAAATAAGATTTGTGTAAAAATAAATTTTACAAAGAGTACGAAGAGATCTCACTTGTGTGTGAAGAAAAGTCTTTTTGACAGTAGAAAAGTGTCTACATACGTACTTCACTGATGTGTTATTCGACCTTACAATGTAACGAGTTGTAGTCGAATTGCTCCCAGATATTAATGATGAAGAGTTGTGATGCGTGTATTTGTAAATGACTGCGGAAGAATCATCACTGGAATGTCTTTTCATTTACTTCTCGTAAATAAATCATAGAATCGAATTTTGATCCTCTCGTAGTATATGAACCGAACCGACCATAGAATCATCTCCTTAGTGTCCTCCAAGAAGTCACAGGTCAATGGAGTTGTTCTCTAGAAAACTCTCACGAAATCTTTTGATTCGACATATCTAGAAAGGAGTATGTCCCTCCTTATATAGGTCGGTAAGTAGATCAGATATGATCCATTCACTTGCTTGAACCGAACCTGTTTAAAATGAGATAGGGTAGAAATTTCATCCACCCATGACTCTTTTATCCAACGGTCAATCCGTTCTACTTACGCATCAACTTATTAATCTGTGGATGGTAGTAGGTGTTAGTGAGGATAAAGGTAGACTTTAGACCTATCCTAACCTATTCCATTTACACCCCTAATCTTATGTAAATAACGTAAGAATACGGGTGTAAATGGAAATAAATCCTGTTCTCTAAATTTGGATAGGATCAAATTATTGTAACTAACAACTTACAGAAAAAGTAACTTTCATGATCAACACTCATGGTCTGCCTCTGATAACTAAGTGGTGCCAACTCTACACCTAATGCAACATGCACAATCAAAGTGTGCTATCAAAACGCCATATTGCATCACCAAAGCGCAACATTGCGTCCCTAGTGCTCAAGAAGCTCATGGCTCTAAGCTCTTTGCAGTTACGGGCCTTCAAAATTTCATTGTGGAGGAACACACAAAGATTTGAAATGCTACCAACTTTGCATAGTGTTGGAAATATACATATGAATTTTTAATTTTGATGATAATAAAGTTATGTATTTTGTTTTTAAAACTAATATTACTATATAAGAAATGCTTAGCGTACAAAGCGAAGAAATTCCAAGAAAGGACTCACAAAGAAGATACATATTATGAAGGAAGAAATATGGAGACATCTTGAAGAACTCAATGACAAGTCAAAGATTAAAGACCAAGAGAATGCATTTAAGTTTAGTGTAAAAATTATTGATGTAGTTTTTATTTCTCTTTTTGTAAATCTAAGATATGTATAAAGATCTCCCAAACAAGTAAAAATCCTCATAAAATAGGAATACCCAAGAAGTCAAGAAGAGAACCTTAGAAAAATATTTAAATAGGTTCAAAGATTGATTTCGACAAATTGAAAATATTCAGTATATGGAAATTTGGAAAAAACAGGTTTACAACTGAGAACTGCATTGGCATATCGAAAATCTTCGATATACCAAATTTGGATTGAATGTTTCACAATTGAGAATACCTTCAGCACACCGAAACATTTCGGTTTACCAAAGTATACGACCGTTGTGAATTTCAATTGATCGAATTAATTTAGGTATATCGAATCAGTGATCATTTGTGAACAATGGAGGAAAGCTTATAGGCATTAGACGCACACTTCCTACCGTTGTTTTCTATATATAGTGACCCCCTTTGACACATAAGACATACACTTGAGATAAAGCTTTAAGCCATATCATTTTTTCAAGCATTCTATTTCTATCTAGTGAGAAAATTCTCAAACAAGAAAGTTCTACTCCATCCTTCCTCCTTGCTAATTGTTTTGGAAGATTGTAGAAAAAAATTGTAATTTTTAATTTCTTTTAAAGTAAGTTCTTCTCCAGTTGTGAGAAGGAAACTGCACGAGTATATTGCTTATGTTAATTAAATAAATATTTTAAATTCCGTATTTTTTTTAAAAATTCGCTGTTCACCCCTTCTCAACACATAATACACACCCCAACGTGCTTAAAAGACAAGGATCTTTCCATTCCTTTTAAATTATAATGGAGTATTTCTCATAAGCAATATGGGACTAAAACTCTAACACATATGTTTTAAATACATGTAAAGCTTTTTTTTTTATAAAGTAAATACATGTGAAGCTTTGATTTATCTAGGAGAAGATCAAGCTGAAACTTTTTAGCAATGATGGGAAAATATACATGTGAATCATTTAAGGTGTGTATGCGTCGGCATGAGATTCAACTTGTCCCACGGAAACATGTTTTTTCTCCTTAAAACTCCCCTTCATTTTCAACCTCTCTCCACCTACACCACATTCTCTTCTCACATTTATCTCCTTTAGGGAACTCCTTTGCTTCATATAGGCCTATAAGTGGATTGAGTCGGGTTAGATTTGGGATCTACTCTTATCCTTATCTACCCTTTCTTAGCGGATGACAAGTCAGGTCAATACCTGTTCCAAAAAAACTTGTCACTATCCTATCTACTACCATTTTAGTTAATGAGTAATGATGCAGATTGACGGGTCAAAAGAATGAGTTTTTTTTTCATTTTTTAAGATCACAATATATACTATTTGATAACCTTAATTGGGCCCAAAAGTGAACCATGACTAAAAAAACTTATAATAAGACAATAACCTATAAAAAAAATAAATTATGTTCATCTAAAAGTAATAATAAATTTAACAATATATAAGAAGAATAATTCCAACATTATCATTTATCGCAATACAACATCATCGTTTATTGTTGATTCATTGTATTTATCCAAGAATACTAATAAGATTAAAAACAACATAAATATAATATCATTTAACTATACTATTCATGATTAATGATTCAAAAGTTTAAAGTACTCTCAAGAATATAACAAAATACAAAATACCTTAGTCATCATCTATAATTCAAAAGTATAGAGTATTATCAAGAATATAATAAAATACAACTCCATGATTCAATAGGTTAACGGGTTAGTAGGCGATTCAAAGCAGTCTACCCTTATTGTTACTCACTAAGAGAATGATTAAGCAAGTAACGAGTTAACGGATAAATGAGTGGACAAAATCTCTATCTTAACCCATTCCTAATGAATTGGGTTAGGTCGGATTATTAATAGGTGAAACCCAACCCACACTATTCACATAAAACAATGTCACAATGGTACATGTTTATATGCGTACACGTGTAAAAGGTACAAAGCACTTGTTCATGCTTATAGTGTACACGTGTACCAAAATTCATATAAATAAAGAAGGTAGAATAAGAAAATCAACAAGCGATAACAAAAATGGTAAATTATTTGATGATGCTTAGGTGTTTCTTCAAATTTATAATTACATTCTAGATTTTTAAATATTTTAATCAAATCTGACCAAATTCGTGATTAGGTGGTCGTGATTCAAAACATTGCAATCGAGTGACCATGAGATGTTACCTCCTCCTTCTTCACGTTAGCAAATTAATAACATGAGAGAAATACAAGATAAGAAAACAATGCTCGAGAATTTGCTTCCCAGTGTCCTTTTGGTTTTTTACATTGATATTTGCGATACTACAACATTATCAAACTTAAGGTCCGTTTGATAAGGTTTTAGTTTCTAGAACTAAAGGTCTGTTTGATAGTATTTTTAGACAACTTCTAAGCATGTTGTTTTCTAATAGAAGCTGAAGTAGTCCAAAAGCTTCACTAAACAGTCCCAAGTAGTAATAAACTTCTAAAAATCACATAACTTTCGGAACAGTATTTCCTTTATATTTTCAGAAGCTAGAGATTGACAACTTCTACCTAGAATTTGGTTTTTATATATTTTTTATTTCATTATTTGCCCTTTAATCTTTAATGTTATTACATTAAAAACTATGAACTATTTACAAGTATGCCTTCGATAATTACTTCCTCTGTCCCTAAACCCTGGAGTCGTCCTACTCCTCTTCCCCTATAGTCCTCACAGTGATGGCGACGACAACCCTTCCACAGCGACAGTGGCTCTCCTCGTCTCCTTTGGTGCGTGACCTTTATCTTGTTTTCCCCCTCTCGTGCTCCACAACGATAGCGGCTCTCCTCTCGTGCTCTCCTCCTCTCCTCCTCTCTTCTCCTGTTTCCCCCCTCTCCTCCTCTCGGTCCATAGAGGATGACGATTGTGGTGACAACGATTGTCGTTGGCTCGTCTCTTCTCCTTTATTCTTCTTCTCTCCTCCTCTCCCACCAACCTCTCTTCTTCCTCCTATTCTACTTTGCCCTTCCATCTTCCTCCTCTCCCACCATCCTCCCTGCTTCCGGACTTCTTCTCTATTGTTGTTGTTTCCAAGCCCCAAACCCTCCATACCTCTCTAGACCTTCTCTACACCTCTCTTCCAAACAAAATGAATGATCTATAACATATATACTTTGATTTCATAATTTTTCTATAATATACTCTAATCTATAATCCATAAGGTTACAATTAATAGAAAAATTTAAAAAAACAGACAAGAATCTATAATATACTTTGATCTATAACATTTTTTCTGTAATATACTTTGATCTATGATCCATATAAAAAGCCACATTGACCTTTCTCTGCATGAACAAGAATCTTCAAAATATGGAAATAGCCAAACAAGTAAATTAATTGTGAAAATAATATCACGTGATTTTGTTATTGCTAGAGTAATATATTTATATGTCATGTATTAGGAGTTTATTGCTTGTAATGGTATTTTTTGTTATAATATGATACCTGTTGTTGTCTACAATTGATGATTAGTTTGCTATAATGTATGTCTTTAAAGTTAAAATATGATATGTTGTTTATTCTTGAAAAAATGATAGGATTTTTTTTTAATTTGTTAGAGTAACTAGCTGATGGAAAGTGACGAGGAAGATTTCTATAAGGATGAAGGATTAGAGGATACCTTAATTGCACTTATACTTGCTTTGATGTAGTATTACATTGAGAAGCACCTAATTAGAAGAATTGTTCACGATGCTCATTTTACTGATAATCAAGTTGTCCAGAACATGTTAAATGTGTAGGATCGAATAGCTCCTCTAGAGGGGGGGGGGGG
>JAMKQA010047675.1:0-13294 GCA_024699735.1 Posidonia australis | reverse complement strand
TAGGGATCTATCAAAGGGTAACTCATGAGAAACGAAGGGCCTTGCAAACGAAAAGCCTCGAATATTCCTTGGTACATTCGTTTGCAAGGGTAACAGCCTGGAAGACGGAAGGTCTGCAGCTGCAGCCTGGAAACGGCTGGGCGCCTGCTTAGTGTGCCAGTGATGTGCGCCTGCTTGGTGCGCCTATGAGGTGCGCCAACCCAGCTCACAGATTTCACTAATTTGGGCTTTAGCTTGCTAATGGGTTTGGGGTTTGGTTTAAGGGTTGATCACATCCAAAGCAACATAAGGATACTCATCTCTGGGTCACTTCAAAATCAGGGTGTCTACAAAGTGATATAGGTATTTGAGAGTACCTAGAAAGGAGAAGCAACATGGGATTATAACTCATTACAATGTCAGTAATCCTATTACCCCTTTTATTAAAAAAATTGTTCTTTATTTGCGTTAAGTTAAACATTATTGTTTATAAGTTTTTCATTGATAATTGAATGTTTAATGGAATTATTTGGATATAATGTCACTCAATTCATTTATCATGATTTTACATGATTTTTATTTATTTTTTCCCAATTTTATCTCAATTTTCTTAAAGCGATGTGCTTATGTTATTACATAGAATTCGATCTACCGAATTGCTTACAATTGAAGTTTTTGTGCTTTTATTAGTTAAGGATGTAAAGTTTATTTTATTAATTGTAAACTTGAAGCTAAATTCTTTATATATTTTATATCTATGACTTGTGTACATTTGATTATTATTATTATGTCTTGATTAAATATTCGGATCTTTATAAACTTTCAACTTATACATGAATGAACAAGAATAAAGTATCATTTTAAAATTCGTATGATTGAACTTCCTTGTTGTATTTTATCATGCAATCTTATGAGTCATGTTACCTTATTGATTATCATCTTAAGATCCTTATTCTTGCTACATTTGGTTTATTTGCACTATCTTTTTAGATTATGATTGGATTATAAATTATTACTAGTTTTTGTCACATCCTTTAGCTCTTTTTGCTTATGCAAAAAAAGGGAATGAGAGTTTAATAAGACTATATATTATTGCTCATGATGATATTAATAATAATACTTATCATTTGTGTCTTTACCTAAGCGTACAATAATACATCTTCATACTATGCATAATGTGTATAGATTTTTATTGACTTATTCTTTTTACCTATGCTTAATGGTTGAGGAAGTTTATTAAATATCTTTTATTTCTATCATATATTATATGATTCAATAAACCTTATGTAAGTTGAATTTGATGATTTTCATACTTACTGAATATCTCTTATCTTATGCTTACAATGATATATCTTTTTACTATGCATGATGTGTATAGATTTCTATTGAATTATTCTATTTACCTATGCTTAATGGTAGAGAGAGCTTATGGAATATGTTGTATTTCTATCATATATTATATGATTCAATAACTATCTTATGTAAATAAATTTTGAAGATTCTCATGCTTATTAAATATTTTTTATCTTTTAATAACGTTTTTGCGCATAATGCTATGATATTTAGATTTACACCTTTTATTTTTTGCTTGTGACAAAAAGAAGGAGAAGGATAGGTATTTTAAAGCTATATTTGAGCTTATCGTGTTAATTTTAGTTAGTAGGTGATTAAGTCATACCTGAGTATATTTGTGCTTAACTTGAACTGTATCTTATTGATATGACTTATTTGTATTTATCTTGAATTATATCTTATTTGAGCTTATCATGTTAATTTGAGTTAGTAGGTGATTGAGTCATATTTAAGTATATTTGTGTTTAACATGAATTATATTTTATTAATGCTCTTTCATTGTATTCATATAGTTAGAGAAGCATTAATGTTTTTATTGATATATTTAATGCATACTCCAAAGGAGAGTCATTTTCCAAATACTAGGAAACTAGTCTAAGCTACAAATCCAATTATTCATTGATTGCACTTCTTAAAAGGATTTCTGATGGCATTTCGACATACTAAATTGATTTCGATATACCAAAATTTAGATTTACAGTGATTCAGAACTGAGAACCAATTTGACATACCAAATTAATTTAATTTATCGAATTGATCGACCATTATGATGAGTCATTTGGTCTACCAAATGGTTGGTCATTGAACCTCTTCTTATGATAATTAGGTCAACATTTAATACCACTCTTTGACCTATAAAACTCCACCCATTAGTATTTATTTGAACAACAACTCTACGCAATCCATGTCCACACTTTGAGAGAGTTTTAGAAGCCTTTCACACCTCATTTAAGCTATAACAAATTTTTTATTGCCCATCTATTAAAAATCTACTTGCTCAATCGTATGATTAAAAAAAATAACAAGAATTTAGAGTTATAATCTTTTTTTCCTTTAAGTGTACAAGCGTCTCTAATTGTAAGAAAGACAATCCACAGGTTTTGTAGAGTTTTGGCGAGATTTTTGTTAAGAGGTGTAGAAACGGAATCTTAGCATAAAATTTAAATCAAAATAGAGAATTCTCGATGAATTCTCAAGGAATAGACTAAACTAGGAAGGTCAAATCACTATAAGGTTCTATTGTTCTCAATTTCTCTCACTTCTTTCTTCGTATGCTAAGAGTTTAATCTTTAACTCTTATCTTTATTATTATTTACTTGTGTTTGTTAAATAAATTTTTAAATTACCTATTATCTTAAATTTTCTATTTATCACTTCTTTAGAAAAGTCTTAAAATCTTTACATTTTAATCCTACCAAACCATAGTTGATCCTAACTCCACAGCCAATAACAAGAGGGGAGAGGATTCTAAGATCGATACATGGTATTTAACCATTGACCTATTAAATAAAATATAACTCATTTGGTATGTAGTTATTATTTCAATTGGAAGAAGGTCAAGGTTCAATAAGTGCAAAACTTTTTATAATTTATAAAAAAACACACACACTCACCCACCAATTCAAAAAAAATAATTTCTGTCATCGTATGACCCATTGATGTTCCTATTTTTCAACAAACCAACTTGAAATTTCTAGCTTCGTTTACATAGTAAATCTCTAACTTCATTTGTAAAGAATTTCACAAGAAGTTTTCAAATTTGATTCAAAAGGTGATCCTGAACTTCAAAACCTTCAATTCAAGAAATTAAGGATAAATTACAACTTATCTTTCTCAACCATTCGAATTTTTCAATATGGTATCTTAATTTTTTTTTTTGTTACAACTTATTTCCTTCAACTATGTTAAATTACAATAAATCACTTTTTTTGGTAAGCAATGTTGAATTTTTACTTTGTTTAACTGTTTTGCCTACAATCACAAATAACTCGCTTATTAGCCATCACCATCGTCCTCCTTAACACCACTGCCATTGTAATCAAGGTAATCGAGCAGTCTCCCGACGAACACCTTCTCCTTCCTCAACCCTTCAAAAGGTGGCGACACTCGTTGATTGGTTCAATTTCCTTGCCAAAACCTCCCTCCTCACGTACTCCGACAAATGAAACAGGAACCTCTCTCGAACCTAACCTCCTCCACTCATTGTTGCATCATCAACTTCATCAATCTCAACCTGCATGTGTGACCGCAACGACCTCATGGACCTCTCGCTCCCATTTCACCCAAAATCCACCACCACCACTTTCAGTCTCCAATCTCCCTCTACCATTGTTGTTGTTGCTTCATCTTGCACCACTGGTATCACCACAAGATCCAACTGCAATGAGGGTTGCTCCTTCGTCGCCACATCTACAGTAACATCAATAGGAGTAGCAGGTGGAGGTGGTAGTGGTCTAACAAGATCAATCACCGATGGTGGTGGAGGAGACGCCTCGTCATCATCATTGACTACGAGATCAGGGCAGGTAGTGATGTTAAATTTAGGATTTATGATATAGAAAAAAAATGGAACATGATGGAGATCAAGAAGAATAAATTTGTTTGAAAGAAATATTGTAAATATTACGTAATTCTTCAAAATTAATGGAAGAGTCTTATTATTTAATAAAGAGATAACTATAGGGGGCAAATTGTAACATAGAAAGGATATTAAACTGAAAAATTCAAATAATTAAGAGAGATAACTGTAATTTAATATTAGCAAAAGTCCGAGTCCTTTGGTTTTCCCTTGAATTTGGCTCATTAAACAAGTATTAAGCACTAAAGTTTTGGCTCATCGAAAGATGCACTTTCTTTGGACTCCACTTCAACTTGCTAATCACACTCATGGCTAGACCGATAGGGTCGTGGTCAAGTCAATCGGATAGAAATCCTTCCAGTGCACTTCAGTGAAAGAACTTTGCTCACATGCGATAGGGTTTATTTTGTAGACATGGACCAGGTTAAATTTGATAATGGTGTGGGCTCAACCAAGTCCAACAAGCATTAAGCTAATTATTATTAATGCTTGTTGCTTGGTAGCTTTCTCCCTGTAAAGGACAAGGATGAGTCAAATCCAGACGGCTATCTCAACATGATGATCGAGCACAATTTCTTGTAATCCTATTGCTCCATGGAAAGTGACCGCAAAACCACCACCTAAAATCAAGGAATGGAAAAGGGACATTATCTTACTATATTAAGCAAGGACTAGTTGGATTTACTTGAAATAAAGAGAGGCAAGAAAAGGAGGTATTTCTTCTTTCAATTTTTTTTTTATTAATTTTAAATTAATAACTATTATTTTCTTAGTTTGGTAATGCATTCTTAACTATTTTTAATGTTTAAAATTTGAAAACTAAACTTTCCCTTTTCTTCTTATTTTTCTCTTTTCATTTCACACTTTCATTTTTAGTTCTCACAAACTTGCAACTAAGATTAAGGATTTTTATCAAATGAAGAGAGAGAAAGAGAGAGAAAGAGAGAGGAAAAGAAGAAACAAATAAGAGAAATGAATAATGAGAAAAGCTTTCAAACTAATTTGAATATTTGAACGCATTTGTGTGGCACTTAGGAATCTCTTCAAACTAGAAATTATCTTACATTGTACTTAAGTATAGACCTATTTGATTTCCTTAAGGTAAGTAGAGGCAAGGAGAGGAGGTATTCTTGCTTTCATTTTTTGTTTTATTAACTTTAAATTAATAATACACCTTCAACTACTTTTTAATGTTTAAAATTCGAAAATTGAACTTTCCCTCTTCTTCTTGACTTTCAATTTCCATTTTACACTTTCATTTTTAATTCTCACGAACTTGCAACTAAGATTAAGATTTTTTTTTTAAATGAAGAGATAGAAAAAAAAGAAAGGAAGTGGTTGGGCAGGGGAGCAGGAGAATGAGAGGCATGAACGAAGTTTTAATATTTGTTGGTTTTTTTGTTTTGTTAAACTACTTCTTGTCAATGATGTTATGTTCTCTGTATTTCTTACTTTTTATGGTTATTTTTTGTTCTTCTTCTTCTTTCTTAAGCATACTATCTCTATATTATTAGTTTGTTACAAAATTTAAAAAGACAAGAATAGAAGGAAAGTACTTGAAAAAGGTCAAATGTGAAAGAAAGAACAAAATTTTAACCAAATCTAAATCCAAATACACACAACACAATCTCCATAGCTTTTATGACTAGAACTGCTTGCATAAGTTTGTAGGCCAACTAATAAAACTCCAGGTAGACCCCCACGCTATTAGAGAGCTTAACCCATGAAAGTCAGAACATGCACCTAAACAAGATAAATCCTTCGCAATACACGGATTTCATACCCACGATCGCAGAGAGTAGGAGAACTCTTGATAACTGTTATGCTATCAAAGCACTCCTTACATCTCTTATTTAATGATATGGTATAGTGTTTCTTCAATGTCATATTTCTTTTTAGATATTTAGTTGCTATTTTTCTTATTTTGTTTTGATTTCTCTACATTTCATTTAGTTTTTTTGTAATGTAGATCTCTTCTTTTTATTTTGAGCATATTTTAACTTGAAGAATTTTATACTTTACCACCAAGGAAGATACAAGATGCATTCACGCTAACTGATTGACTTATCCATTGAGTACAATGTTGACATTCTGTTTTATTATATTTTTAGATTTTCCCATGCGATTGTACTTTGTTAAAGTACTTAAAAGAATATGTTTATAATACTATCTTATCAATTGAGTTTGAAATGTTAATATTCTCTATATTATTATTTAGGTAAATTACAGTTTATCCTCTTTAATTATTCATTTTTTTAACTTAATATGTTAATTTTTTTTTTATCACAACTTACCTCCCTCGACTACCTTTGTTAAACAACAAAATCCCTTCTATTTAATTTAAGGGGTTACAATATTTCTTTCGAACAAATTTGTCTTTCTTCCCATCTTCTTCTATTTACTCCCTCAACTACTCAAGTTTTTTAGTTTAGTATTTTATTTTATTTTCATTATAACTTGTCTTCCTCAACTACCTTTGTTAAATAATAAGATCATTTCGTCGGATTTGAAGGGTCATGTGACCTTTGTAATATTTCTTTCGAACAAATTTATCCTTCTTTTCCATCTTTTTCTTCTCCATCTTCTTCTATTTTTTTATGTCATAAACCTTAAACTAGACTTCACATTAAAGTTTTCTTCTTTTTCCTTTTTTCCCAAAACTTTTTTCTTGATATACCGATAATCTCGAACTTCATGAATACCAAAGGAAAATCTCGAACTTATTCTCTATCGCCATTAAGCATATCGCAATCGATGGTCTCAACCTACTAGGAAAGAGTATCGATGACTAAGATTTGTAGTTGGATGTGGTGTGGGTAAGGAAGAAAAGGTTTCGACGTTCCGTATAGATAACATTCGAATCAAATTCCGTAGGATTGAGAAAGAAATTATTTATAACTAAGGATAAAACAGTCAGACAAAGTAAAAATTTAACGATGTTTATCTAAGAAGACGATTCATGACAACTTATCATAAATAAAGGAAGTAAGTTGTAATGGAAAAAATTTTAATATATCACGTTGAAAAATCTATTTATAACGTCAACTTGTATATTACAATGGAAATATAGATATTCTCCTTTATCTTTTAGATATTCCCACGGAGTGTCGGAGTCTCCACATGAACGAGCCGACTTACCTACCGGTCTGCTATCACCTTTTATCAACATGGGAAATTTTGCTTGTTCGTTTGTTAGCATTACCAGAATTAAACTGTCTTTGGACTCTACATCTCACGTCACACCCATATGTCTGTATTTTCATCAAGCATCTGTTTAGTAAAACTTTAATTTTTGAACTCCAGCGTAGAAATTAATTGATTGCTAGAACTTTGAAATAATCATATCTCAGTTTTTGAAAATATAAAAGAATCATATTTCTAAAAGTTACGTATTTTTAAAAAAATTAATAATATTTAATAAAATTATTGGATCATTTTAACTTTTGAAATTGTCAAAAAAAAAAATTCCATCTACCACACAAATGGACAGTAATTGATTGCATGCACGTTAATTTGCATTGTGTGCATTCGGATATGAGCCAAATGGACATAGGTTACTTGATTCATGAGAAGTATTAGGCGTTCAGTCACAAATCACAATGGTGAAGTCAGGGGTTTTAGTTGGACATTGATGCCTGTTGTCTAATCACAATACTGTAGGCGACATTTACATGGAAAACGAAAAGATACCTGTAGAACTGCCGTAAACGATCGAAAGTCTGAGGTGAAATGAAACAGAAGTGACTTTAGACAAGAAAAGCAATTCCACAACAACCACCAGAATACAATAGTCCAATTAATGGTCCCATGGTGTACTCTCTTCTTCTCTTTGTTCAAATACTGCAGTAGTTGGGGATTGGATGCCAAGGTGCAAACAAGACAGAAGGGTGTCCGTGATTTGTTGCACAAAACACACTCAACAAACCTTGTCCAATACATAATCTGAAGGCAGTGATTTAAAAGGTGTTGAAGCACTGGGCCAACACCGGAGTGGAATGATGAGGAAGCAAGGTATCAATCAGTAGTTTGGTACAAATGTACAGAATACATGGGCTATCAAAAAACTAGGTAGAGACCACCTACTGATTTGGAGCCACAGAGACTTGGAACAGAAGGTTTGAAACTATAACATGATGAGCAGAAGGTTTTCAGGAACAGAAATAAACTACTACTGTTCACATAGGTTTGAAAGTGCAAAATGAACTTATTGGGCACGTGGATCAAGGAAATTTAACTTCTAGAAAAATGGGTTTGTAGAATAAAATTTAATTACTGTTCACCTTTTTTTTTTAATATATAAAATAACCTTTAACTGTCGAATGTATTCTTTTCTATTAGCCCAGCTTTCTTGAGAATAAATTAGAAAATGGCAAATCGAAGCACAACACGCATTAAACTAATCAAGGTCAGAGTTATGGAAAACTCCATAAATTCACCTAACAAAAGAAGGCTTATATTAAATGGATACCTAATACAAAAGGAGAAGGTGCCTAAAATGGCATGGACTTTTCCAATAAAGAAATTAAATTGCTCCGCCTCAGCCTTCGCCTCCACCAATGACCAACGTTTGCTTCGTCAGGTATGTTTCGGGCACAACAAATGACAATATGCCACGTAGGAAGAGTCGGATATCCACAAAAATAACCCGCGGGTATAGTATAACAGGAGAAGCCATTGAATTCAATAAAGTCCTCGGACCACGGAATTATCGAATTCAAATTTCGAAAGCAAACGCAAGGTTTGGGTGGACTGGTGGTCTCCGGCGGGCGGAGGTGGTGGTGGTGATAGTGGATGTGGGTTTTGTTTTGGTGTGCTGGCTTGAGCTGGTGAGAGGGTGAAAGGTGGGGTTTTGCTTTTGCTTTGTTGCCCGTGTTGTCTCCCTTTTTTCTCCACTTTTCCTTGGGAAAGGCAGATTGAGCTCTCATGGTGGAGCTGGAGTTTTCATCTTGACGTAGGGTTTGTTTCTCCACAAGGATAGACGAGGTGGTGTTGGGATTTTGCGGAAGAGATTGGTTGCTGTGAGTCTGTGATCAGATGGTTTTTGGAGCCATTTTTTGCTGTGGGAGGACTTCGGATAGGTAGGTTGTGAGTGGTTTTGATTTGGGTTTTGTTCGTTTGGAGTTGATATGGGGGAAAGGTTTGAACTTTAGTCTTTTTGCTGGGTTTTGATGTGAAAAGGGTTCATGGGTTGTTTTGGGTTTGGTTGCAGGCAAGGGAAGGATAAGAGGAAGATAGAAACATGGAGGGTTTTCTCTCTCAAGGAATTGCAATCGGCTACAAACAACTTCAATTATGACAACAAGTTGGGGGAGGGTGGATTTGGGAGTGTTTACTGGGGTCAGCTCTGGGATGGATCGCAAGTATGTTTCCTTCTTAATCTGTAAATTTGTGTCTCATGTTTAAGTTCGATATTGTTTATTCTATTTTGATTGAGTTTTGATGTTTTTTACTTTGAACTTGTTGGTCAAACACAAAATTTATTTTCTTCACAAGGATGAACATGATTAGATTAAAAAATAATTTTCTGCCGCCTTTCCTGGCATCACAGAATCACCTATTTGTGATTGGTAATTGAAAGGTATGGAGCTCAAGTAAAGGATTGATGATTTGATTCTATTTACATTCCATTGACGCGCGTGAAGCACAAAATATTTGATGTTTCTATTTGCCTATTTTAAAAAAAATAATAATTCTGTAGCCATTAGTATAGATAGAAAGTTTAGCAATCTCTGACTGAGAGAAGCTTCTATTGCCCTTGATTACTAGATTCTTAGCAAGCTCCATGTTTTTAGGACTAAGTTTTCTGTCGTAAAAAGGACTAGTATTTTATTAGCCACATGAAATTATCCTTGTATGACATAAAAAGAAAAAGCCTTATCCAATATATTGAACGTATAATTTAGTATTGAGAACTTAATTGCTCCAGAATTGGTTATACTTGATTGTTTTTTGAAGACAACGTGATGAAGGAGCTGTAGCAACTGCTAAGCAATTATTTAGGCAGCTGTTGGCATTGGAAATGTCTTCAGCTCATTGATTCATCCCTGCATAACATTTTTTTTGTTCTTTTCGAAAGTATACCTTTTGGCTTTCTATGTGTCAGTTTTGCTAAAATAGTTGCCTCCATCTGCCCTTAACGGACGGTTTAGTTGCCATCAGTTCCTCTCCTAGCCATAATCATTAGCCAGAGAAGGATTTAACAACTGACATGTGATCGTTTTTACTTTTATAATAGATATATTTTGCTCGATAACATCTGAATTTAACCTATTGTGTTTGCTCCAACTACTTGACATTTACTGCCTCCTATTATTTCCTCTTTAATAGTCGCTTCCTACTCTTTGATTTGAATAGCTACTAACCCACATTTACTCTGCGAAAGTTTCTTATGCATATAACAATCTGCAGTTGTTCCTGTAAAGACTAAAAAATGAAATTTAAATTTCACACAGATTGCTGTCAAAAGGCTAAAAGCCTGGAGCGACAAAGCTGAAATGGAATTTGCTGTTGAGGTTGAGATCTTGGGCAAATTTAGGCATAAAAATCTTCTCGGTTTACGTGGCTATTGTGCTGAAGGCCAAGAACGCCTTATAGTGTATGATTATATGCCTAATTTGAGCCTGTTTTCTCATCTACATGGACAACATTCACTAGATTGTCTTCTTGATTGGAAGAGGAGAATGAATATTGCAATTGGAGCAGCTGAGGGTATCACGTAAGTCAACAAATTCAAATAACTTCCTCAAGATAAGTTGTGCGATGTTTTTTCAATGCTAATGGATCAATTACTCTCCCAGCTATCTTCACCATCAGGCAACGCCACGTATAATCCACAGAGATGTCAAAGCGAGTAATGTACTGTTAGATTCAGATTTTCAGGCACAGGTTGCAGATTTTGGATTTGCAAAGCTCATTCCAGATGGTGCCACCCATGTTACCACAAGGGTGAAAGGTACTCTTGGTTACCTTTCTCCAGAGTATGCCATGCTGGGGAAGGCCTCAGAAAGTTGTGATGTGTACAGCTTTGGTGTATTACTTCTAGAGCTGGTTAGTGGTAGGAAGCCTATTGAGAAACTAAGCCCCTTGATGAAGCGAACTATCACAGATTGGGCACTCCCATATGCTCAAGAGAAAAGATTCAGAGAAGTGGCAGACCCAAAGCTTAACAGAGTTTTTGTCGAGGAAGAGCTTAAGAGGGTTGTACTTGTTGGACTAATGTGTGCCCAAAATTCGCCTGAGAAGAGACCTACCATGGTTGAGGTGTTGAAACTTCTTAAAGGGGAGGCAAAGGATAAACTGTCTAGTTTGGAGAATGATGAGCTCTTTAAGATAAAGCAATCTGGCAGTGAGCAAGGATTGTCTCGAGGAGATGATGTCGGCTCTGATTCAATCTCTGAGGAGAAGGATCTCAAAACAGAGGTAAAAGCTACAGCTGGGTCTAAAATTGAGCCCATAACACGAGAACCAGCACTCACAGGTGGCTAAGAGACAATAATCACCTTGCACTAGTATAAAATCAAGCTTGAGTTACTCTGACACTATCGTGTGGAGGCTGTGCAGTTTCTCTCCAACATTAAGTTTGATTTCTGAAGACTTCTTAGAGACGAAGTAATGGCTGGGTTTTCGAACTGGTAAACTCATAAGCCTTATTGGTTCTAATTGTGTTTGTTACGGTGTAGTATTATAGGAGAAAGTGGTATTTCCTGGTTTGGTTTTATATTCGTGGTGTTTTGTATGTAGGGGCTGTCGTAGCTATAAATACTGTTACCATATTGCACGATTATTTTTAGGTTAGTTTGACAAAAAATTTGTGTGTTGTGCATTGGTCTGCCTGTTTGTTATTATTATTCTGTTGTGAAACCAATTTCTCTTGATTGATGTTTATTCGTAGTGATGAATAAATAGCATGCATATTCTTATCTGCAAGTGTGAGAAACTTACTTGCGTCAGATCAACTATTCTACAGTTTTAGAAACATGCTAGAGGGGTAAACGTTGAGCGTTCCCATTTGCCCTCCTGGCTTTCAGAAAGTAAGAAACAAAGGGTTGAAATCAACGTGTCCACTTGGCGGTTTCGTCATTATGCTCATAAATTTCTAGTGTTACGTTAGAAGATTTGCGTTCCAAAGGAAACTTTGAAGAACAAAATAGTTATACGCGAAAAGTAGTAATTTGCTTCGGTCATTCATCATTTCTCTCAGTCAATGAATAAAGAAGACCGCGACTTTCACAGAATATACTGCCGAAAGAACCAAAGTCAATTTGACCAACACACAAATATGAATTACAACTTTCTCAGAACTACGAAAGAACAAGCCCCAATTCAAAACTGAACCAAGAATTTCAAGGGAGAAGCATGTGAAAAGAAAGAAAATTACAATAACCAGGCAAGTTGCATGAAAATTAGATTTAGCGTGCAAGTTAATGATATACTCGAATTACCCTCCCTTGAACAATCTACCCTAGTTCTAATTCTTAAGATACATCGTACATATATACAATAAACAAGGTACAAACAGAAGATGTTGAAGACAAGATTCAAGGTATTCTTCGTAAGCAGGGCCAGACATCTTCTACGAGAAGGTATCCTCCCGATCTCCCTCCACCGTATCACCTTCCTCCAAATTACTGAACTCCAAGAAATGGGTGGGTCTGTGGTCCTCATGATAGTAGTCTCGGGGTGTGCCGAGTTTCACACCATACCGCATGCTCACTGTGTGTTTGACCCCCATGAAGTTGTAATTCCAAGGACCATTATCTGGAACCTGAAAAACAAAAGGAAAATTTAGTTCCTTGCAAAAACGCCAATTCTGTTGATGAAGATGATACGAGGAGTCAAATATTTAGTTGCTCATAAAGAAAGAGGAATAAGGAAATGCAGGTAATTTTCATACCATATAGAATCCAAGGAAGCGATCACTGAGGAGCATCTGAACCTTCTCATAATGGGTTGGTAGGTAACCATGTGGATTGCTGCCAGTGTCTTTGTTTACACGTCCCCATTCATAACCGGTTGGCGTCAGTTTGTAAGCGGTCAAAGAACAGGAACCAGGGGTGAAACTGCAGGTCAAAATTATACATTTTTCCCCATCCCATTGTTTGTTGTTCTCTAGAATCTTAGCATGGCTAGTGAGATCCTGGAAAGAAAACATCAAAAACTAATCAAATAATATTCAAAACAAACAAAACAATTACCAATTAGCCAGATGACTCTGAAACTACAATTATTATTCAAGGATAGAATGTAGATTGGAGAGGAAATTTAAACAGGGCACTTGACTGACAAATGCTTTGTTCTTGTTTTTTTGAATTCGACACAGGAACAGAACCCAACCCCACCCCGCGGGGGGGGGGGGGGGGGGGGGGGGGGGGGGGGGGGGGGGGG
>JAMKQA010047674.1:0-14497 GCA_024699735.1 Posidonia australis | reverse complement strand
ATGAAAGAAGCAAGACTCAGCCATGTCACTGGATCATGGGCTGATGCATAAGGTTCTCCATGTAGGAGTAAAGTGCAACCAGCCTACTAGATTCTGACCAAGGACTGAATATCCAAAGGGAGAAAATAATCTTGTTTTAAACTAAAAACATGCATGCAAAACCATGGAGTATCAAAGAACGAGCAATAAAAGAATCAGGCTCAAAGTCATTCAGAAAACCATGCAAACAGTTATGCAAAAGTGAATGTTTTGCTCTCTGACCAGTCTGGTGCACCTGAATGGTGCGCCAAAGTGGTGCTCTGGGTTGGTGCGCCACTCTGGTGCGCCATATAGGTGCTCCAGATTGGTGCTCCCCAGAAAATCTGGATCAGACTGCAATCTGATCGAGAATCTGACCTAGAATAGAGATGGGTGATTTATACTAATGCAGGTTGATTTATACGATGTTAAAAGCTGAAAGTATGACAGGATGCATATGATCAAAGCCATCTTACTATCATTTGATTAAAAACAAGATGATTTAAGGGGTTCACGACAGAAACGCAATACAAATAGCAATAGAACAAACATGAAACAGGTAAACCCAACACAACACGTAAGTGATGATCATACCAAGAATATCTCTACTGCATAACTTAATGTTTAGGTGCTTGGCATGGATCTACGTGCAAAGAAATAGTAAGAAAAAGATAGCTCATACGGGCAACATAGTGCAGATTTATATGCTAGAAACAAAGTAAACATGCTTGCAAGCAAAAGTGTAGATTTGCATGGAGAACATCTTGCAAGGAGGACAAGTAAATTCAACATAGAAACCTCATGAAAACACAGAAAAATCAGACCATATATGGAATTTCTAGCATGCTTTATTCCAATGCACAAGAATAAGAACTTAAAGGAGAAGTGGGAAGGGCCTACCTTGTCCAAGATGTTCCTTCAAATAAAAAGACCCAAGATAATATGCTCCTTGATGCTTTGGAAGGGCTGAGGATATCTCTAGATGCAAGGAAAAGCTTGAGAGCTCAAGTGAATAGTTGCAGAATTCTGGAGAAGGCTGGCTGTAGCTGTGTGTATCTAACCCCAAATGGCAGCCTATAGGAGTCTATATATAGAGATTTTTCAAGGGTAACTCCAAGGAAAGCAAAGAGCCTCGTAGACGAAAAGCCTGGAAGATTCCATAGCATATTCGTTGGTAGAGGTAACAACCATAGGAGGTGGAAAGCCAGCAGCCAGCAGCCTGAGAAAAGGCTGGGCGCCAGGTATGTGTGCCAGGTAGGTGTGTCAGCTAGGTGTGCTAGCTAGGTGTACCAGGTAGGTGTGCAAGCTAGGTGCTCTCCCCTACTTGTCTGGATTTCTAGTTGGGCTGCGGGCCTGCTATAGGTCTAGATTTGGTTTAGCTAATAGGATTCAAGGATTAGCCACATCCAAAGCAACATCTGGAAAGCTCATCTATGAGTCACCTCAAAATCGGGGTGTCTACAGGTAGAAATTGATAGGGTTGCATGCAATCTAGGTAAATTTACATTCCTAGAATTTATTTTGATTTTATGAGAATTTATGGTGAATTTATGGATATTTATGACAGTTGGTGTGTTTTGGGTCATTTTGACCCTCTTGCCTTTGTGATTTTATATCTTGATGCATGGTGAATGGATTTTGGTTTTGTTTATGTAGATTTGGAGTAGACTCGAGGGTCTACATCTTATATTTTATGCAAGATTTTTGGTGCTTGTTTAATGAGTCCGATTAGAGGTCTCAGTTGGGGTGATTTCAGACTATAGGGTTTTAGGCTGTTTTCTGGGATCGCAAAATTCGACATATCGAAGTGAAAATGGCATATCGAATCAGTGAATTTCGGTATACCAATTTCGTTTGATATATCATTTTTCTGTCAGTTTGGTCCTCCGATCTATTCGACCTATCAAATCACCCCGCTCAACTGATCTAGTGAATTTCGACATACTAGAGCCAGAGCAGCATGCCAAATCAGTGGATCAGCATGCCGAATCAGTGGATTTCGGCATACCGAATCAGGGTCGAAATATGTTTATAAAATGTATTTCCCGAGGGCTTTCTTGATTGCTGTGTTTTGCCTCATTGAGAGGGACTATGGGCTGTCAGTGGTGGTCTCCTAGGACACCTGATGCGTCGTTTTGCCGAGGTTTTGGGAGAATTTTCAAAGATATGAAAATGGTTTTGGAAATGGCTTTCAAGAAAATAGTTGGCCTGTTTTGGAAGATGTTTTCCTAGTTTTCTGTGTGCGGGCCGAGACAGTGTGGGACCGTGTCGTCGGAATCAGGGAATGTGACGACATTCTCGAGTGGTCGGGCGAAACTCCCTGGTTGAGGTTGAGGTCGAGGACCGAGATACTTGAGGCTGAGGAGCGTCGAGTCCTGGAGGTATGAGACTCCTTGAATGTCGTCTCAAGGCTAGGGTTGTGGTCCGCGGGTTGAGGTGTCTTGTGGCATGACGGGGAGGTATGATACTCCTACTGTCGCTGTGAGCACTGAGGCTTAGGTGTCGTCAGGTGTGGAGGTATGACACTCCCTCCTGAGTACCGTGTGTGGAGGACGCCTTGAGGAGGCGTACCTTGTGGTGGCCAGTGCGGGTGGGACACGTGTCCTGTAGCTGATAGCGTCCTAAGAGACAGGACAGCCTTCCTAGAGGGGGTTTGGCTTTGTGAGGATTCTCCAAGTAGGGAGAATCGCGGGACGATGATAGCTCCTACATAGGGTGGCTTCACCGTGGCAGTGTAGAACGCCGTGGTTGCTCCTCGGTGGACTGCTTGTGGCCAGAGTTAGGTTGCCTGGTGTTGGGCTTCCTGACTCACTGTATGTGGTTTTGGCCATTAAGGGCCTTTGCTTGTGGCTTTGGGCTAGTAGAGCCTCCGTTATGGTTTTGGCCGGTGTGGGCTTGGTTTGCGAGGTTTTGAGAAAATGATTTGCGAAATGAATTAAAAGGAAAATTGATTATAGTTTTGTTTTCCGTGGGTTTTCTTGGGGTGCGTACTAGGTGATTTTTGTCACTCATATGTTTTTCCTTGTATTTTTGGTTTGCAGGTGCAAACATGCAGCAAGTTAGCGTAGTGCATATAGTCTGGAGTCTCCTAGCTGCACACACAAGTTCTTGGTAGTTAGATATTTACTGTTTTGCTTTAATTTTCCTGTAATTTAATTTGTTTAAAATTATTGTGGATAATGTAGGGCGTGACAATTTTCCCCCAACATATTTCACAAAGCATAAGCTTAAATGGGGAGAAAATAAAGAGAATGTGTTGTGTACCTTGATCATCTCCCCATTCTTTCTTTTCTTCTTCTTTCTCTGCTTCAAACCTTCTTTTTCTTCTTCCTGAGCCAGCCATCTCTTCTCCTTCTCTCAAGCCTTCCTCTTCATCTCCTCTTTTCCTCCTCTCTCCGCCTACTCCGACCTCTTCTTCTTCTTCTTCTTTCTATCCTCTCTTTTTTTTCTGCGTCCCTTCTCTCTCGGGTCTCTTCTTTCTTCACCACCTTTTTTTCCCAACGTAGGGAAGTCTCTTGCCATGCACCTAAGCTACTCCACTCTCACGTAGGTATTAATTTAATAAATTTTTCGTACAAATTTTTTGCAAACACTCTAAAGGAGGAGGAAATATAACAAAGACCTATAATTCATGAAATAACCTATGAAATGGGGTCTCAACGACACTGCGGCATCCAACGTCGATCCATCTTCAGCCTCGCACTACTACGGGTCACCACACATCCTAGCTAGTAACCTTCACTAAAATTAACTTACTCATTAATTAATTATTATTAATCATGATTAAGTGTGAAGGTTAAGATTTGAGATGTTACAGGAACCAATTCTCAGACATTATTTCTCTTAAATTGATTTAATTCATCATGCATAGCTAATGTCCAATATTCATCATTACAGGCTTCATCACATTCTTAGGTTTTATGGATGAAATGAATGCATAAGTAGCACATTCATGATCCAGTTTATATGTAGTTAAAATTCCCTTGGAAACCTTACCTATAATGAGTTCCTTAAGATGACTAGGCACATATTGCCATGTTTTAGGGTTATTTTTAGATTCTTCCATTGTAACGCCCCCAACGAGACACTACAAAAACAACACCACTGACTAGGAAATTACGTTGCTAACTATTTAGAACCTGTGTGCAACTAGTGGCTTCCGTCTACATACATGGGGCTGGACTGCACTCCAACTGAGTACCTAAAAACAAGACATTACAAAAACACGTGTGAGTGACTTCTAAGTCACCCAATACATGTCCATCAAAAACACAATGGAAAACATCTACAAGGCTATATTCTAGGTTTTCAAAGCCAGAAATTCTTGACAAAAACATATCTTTTGGAAAAACATCTCTTTCATAAATCTATAAGGAAATCTTCGTACTTTTCTCAAATACTTTCTCTTTCTGTTTTAAAATCTCATGCTTTAATACTTTTCTGGAAATAACTCTAGACTAGACTTTAGCCCAAAACATAAATCTTAAATCTGATTGAAACATGACTCTTTGGCTGGAACTAGCCCTAAACATTGTTCTCATCTCTGCTAGAATCTAGTTAAAACTCAAAAGTCAAAAACTCAGCTCGATTTTAGCATAAAACTATCATACAATCTCTAATCTGAAAATCTTTTCTAGTGCCACCGTGATCAGATGTGACTTTGCCACAAACAGTCGGGAGGCACCAACTTCAATCTCCTACACTACCACGCTGAAAGTCCTCTTGAGGGCATACTACTATCCTAGCCATCGGGCCTCATTAATCTTTTCTCCTTTCTTTTCTCATTGCACGAAGGTACGTTCTTCCAACGTTCCATTAGTGTTTGAGCACTCAGGTCATCTTACCCGGCCTAGCTAACACCAGTCTCTCTAAGGAACCCAATCTCTTTCACTTAGGTTTCCAACCTCGGTATTGTAGATGCAGGAAGAGAAAGATGAGATCTCCTTGTGTTTGCTCCTAATCTGATGTAGAAGTTAAGGTCATGGATTCACCGGCTCATCGAATCAATGGCTGGATGTTATTAGGCGGCTTCCTCACACAGCGTAGCTCCCTTTTTCCTTTCAAAACTAACAAATCTGGATTAGACCGAGGTGAAGTAAACAAAAATCAAAATAACATGAAAGAAAATGACTGAAGGACCTAAATACTAACTGAGGGTTGTCCCTATATGCATATGCTATAGGTCTAATATGAAATATGATGATAAAATGAAAAATAACACGAGAACGATACTCCCTTCACCCTTATAAATGCAACATGGATGAGGAAGTGGAGGCGCGAACGAGGAATTGGGACTGAAGAGAAGATTAGGGGGCTTCTTGTGAAAATCCAATAGAACTTCGCCAAGGTTTGCTCTCTTTAAACAAATTCTCTCATAATCAGAAGGCCTCTTTTGACCTGGGGGGTCTAAGGGTCTATTTATAGAGACCAAAACGTAAAGAATCTCGTCAAAATGAATTCTGGAAGCTTCTAGAAGCAATCAATTCGAAAATGATATATTTTGACCTCGTCGCCCATGGAGCAGGCAACACATTTGGATGTGTCGCCGCTAAGACAGGTGACGACTCAAGATATTCTATTTTCCGTTGCAAGAAAATAGCCAAAAAAATCTTATTGGGTATAGTTGCAACCCACACTAGCGTCGAGTTCTAAATATCTCTTTGTTTAAAAATAAAATCTAAAACTGCCTCAACAAATATCTAACAACTGTAAATGACTCATCCTGACTTTTTCAAACTCTCTAGAAATTGCTAGAATATTCTAGAAGGTTTTTGAATTTAAAGTCAAATTTTAAATTCAAATACAAAGTTAAAATCGAATTTAAAAGATAAAATCTCCAATAATTACAAGCATTAAATATATCCATAGAAAATTCTAGACTCGTAATTAAATAAATATTCTGAAATTAAGCACATGTTGAAATTATCTTTTTAATTCTAGCATTGAAAAAGTGATAATTAATATCATATCTAGTTTTGGGCCATGATAAAAATATATGATATTAATCTTAATGTCATCCATTATTCTAGAAGTTTTTTGGAATTTTCTGGCATTGATAAAGATTTATATGATATTCCATAAATAAATAAATACTTAGAAAGTCCTAGAAATTATAATAATCATGGGAAAAATCATGATAATATTTATAAATGTCCCATATATTATATTAAAGCCTAGGATGACATGTTGTTATGAGAGAAAAACCCACAGTTGGGATGGCACCAGAATCAAGTCGCCTATATGGATGGCGACAAGATATGTCACCTTCTATTAAGGTGCCTAGATTAGTTGCCGCTATCAAGGGTGTCATCTGGTCTTTTGCATTTTACCCCCTATATTTTATATTAGATCCAAAGAAGTTCCTTAGAAGCTCAGAAAATACTCAAAAATTTCATGAAATCATAAAAACATCTTCTTTAAGTTCAGGGTACTCAAATCTACCGCCAATTTGAGTAAAATGAGAGTATTAGCTCTGCCACAGCTAGTGACTCACCAAAACATTCAAGAGTCCCAAGCGTACCACCAGCTTGAGTGGGTTAGCTTTGCCACAGCTAACAACCTTGAATCAAGTAAAATCAAGAATGTTTTTAAGGAAAACATGGAATATCTGAAAGATAGAACAGAAAATCATTAGTCCTGTGATCTGAGGTGTCTCAAAGATTCCTATCTTAGATGGACTCTGAGAAATACGAAAATAGAATATCTACAGGTATCTACCATTTTGGATGGTGATTGTTATCAATTAAGTTATGAACCCTAAGGTCACTATCCTACCACTACGTCGATCCGCACAAAAATCTCGGAAATTTATTTCTAAAATCATGCATCTTTCTTTGAAATCTTTTTTTAAAATCTTTTCCATTATAGAAATCATTTATGTAAAACAACTCTTTTTTTGAAACAACTTTTCTATAAATCTTGCTTAAATTTCTAGAAATTCTTGATAGACAATCAAGTTCAAAACATACATATAAAGCATTATTGGGCTTCATATAAAATCTCAATATCTAACACTAAGGCTTGTTTCTGCAGACCGAAATTCTTTGACATGTCGAAATATCTGCTATTTTGAAAGTGGTCCAGGGCCCTGGTTCAGCATACCAGCCAGGTTTAGTATGCCAAAATCCTCGGATTCGGCACACCGAACCATTTTGATATGTTGCTTCGTTTGGTATGCCAATTTAGGTGATTTCTGAAAAAGCCTCCATTCCAAAGTCGACTCTCGCCAAAGTTCGGGCCTTGGGCGGACCCATCTCCAATAAGCCACAAATCTTACAAAAACCACATATTCATACATGCTAAGTCTACTTTTTTTGGAGACAAATTTTATCAAAAACCATTAGATATAACTCGAGATATGAAAATCATAAGCCACAAAACACATTCTCAAATCACTATTGCTTAATCTCAAAAATTCATCAAAATCTCTTGAAAAATCATGGAAAAATTCTAAAATCAATGTACATCCATGATTCTACTCTAATCTACTCATATCCATGCTTTTTAACTAGATTCAAATCATTTATCATGTATTGGAAGCGAAATTCACAAAGAGAGGTTAGAGATGGGTTGCGTACCTTAATAGCAATCTCCAGCAACTCCTCTCCTCTCTGACGGGTTCACTTCCTCCCCCGATGGCTCTAGAACTCTTCTGGTCTCCGACGAGCTCTCCTCACCATTGGCGAACACTTTCCTCCTCTCTCTCTCTCTCTCTTCTTCTTCTTCTTCTCTGGTTTCCTCTGTTGTCACTCTCTCTTTCTTTCTTTTTCCTCTACTGGCTCACTCAATCAACCGCCCCTCATCCTCCTCTTACACACCTCCTCCACTACCACCCACTCCCCTCCGCCACTTGAAATCTCAGGCTAGCGTGGCAAGGTATGGTGAAGGCATAGAGGAGTGGCAGAAGACGTGTGTAGGGGCATGGTCTCTACTGTGCATGATGGCAGGAGAAGAAAAGAAATGAGTTTCCACTATGTATACTTTGACTTTGATTTCTCTGGGTCCCACACACACACATGTGGAACACAAAAGTCCAAAATATCACACAATAGGAGAAGCTAAAGACAATTGCCAATAAATTGGAGAGAGCTCAACACAAATCCACATCATTAAACTAATTATCCAGATTACAAGAACATAATTACATTTATTCTGGATAATCTAGACATACGTGTTACATCCTTATTTTAAATATTTTCCTCAATATTTGAGTTATTTAATGTATTTTCACTCATTTCAAGTTCATCTTCAATGTTTATTGTTTTATTTTTGTTTTCATCAAAGTTTACATGCAATGATTCTTCAATGGTTAATGTTCTTTTATTATAGATTCTTTAGACCTTGCTTCTCGTAGAATATCCAACAAGAATACCTTCATCAGATTTAGAGTCAAACTTGTCCAGGGCATCTTTGGTATTAAAAATAAAACATTTGCAACTAAACACTTTAAAATAGAAAATTCTAGGGACTCTCCCAACTCAAAGTTCAAAAGGAGTTTTGTTTAAAATTCGTCTAATTAAAACATGATTTAAAATATTACAAGTAATGTTAACAGCTTCAACCCAAAAATACTTTGGTAAATTGTTTTCACAAAACATGGTCCTAGCCATTTCTTGTAAAGTTCTGTTTTCCATTCAACAACTCCACTTTGTGGATGAACTCTCGAAAAAGAAAAGTTATACTCAAATCTATTGTCTTCACAAAACTTTTCTAAATTTTCATTTCAAATTCTCCTCCATGATCATTTCTTATTTTAATGATTTTCGATTCGTTTTCATTTTGTATTTTCTTACAAAACTTTTGAAATTCATGAAAAGCATCATACTTATTTGTCAAAAACAAAACCCAAGTAAATCTTGAAAAGTCATCAATTAAACAAATACATATCTTTTTCTACCAATACTCAATGTCCTACTAGGATCGAAAAGATTTATATGAATGAACTCAAGAGGTTTAGTAGTAAAAACAATGTTATTAGCTTTGAAAGATGATTTCGATTGTTTTCCAAATTAACATGCATCACAAAGCTTATCTTTTTGAAAATTTAATTTTGGTAAACCAAGAATATTTTCATTCTTAAAAAGTTTGAACAATTGACTCATACTAGCATGGCCAAGCCTCCTATGTTAAAGCCATCTTTCATCATTTGAAGATACAAGGCATATGTCCTTATTAGATTCATGAGAAATGTTTATTTTATAAACATTGTTTTTCCTAGAATCAACAAATAATACCTTGTTGGTGATAGAATCAATTATAAGATATTCCTTGTTATCAAATATCACTTTTTAACCCTTGTCATATAATTGACTAATACTTATAAGATTGTGCTTCAAACCATCAACAAGTAAAACATTCTTAATAGAGGAGTTATCAGAATTACCGACATTGTCAATTTCAATAATCTTCCCTTTAGCGTTGTCCCTGAATGTGACCATTCCATCTTCCTTTGAGTTGTACTTACATAGGAGATTGAGATCTCCTATTATATGCCTCGAACAACAACTATCAAGAATCCACCTTGATTTCATCCTACATTACAAGGAAGAAGTGAAGATATCATTTTGGGTCCAATTCTTTTAGTCTTTGGAACCCAAACATTAGTCTTTGGGATCGATTTCTTATGTTGTTTCGTAATGACAAATACATACTTTTCATTTGTTGTGGCTCTGAAAAACCCATTCTCATAAGGAATCTCTTGAAATGGTGAGAATCCTAATCCTTGTTTATGCAAAAAAGGTCTTTGTTTAGAAAGACGTAAGTCTAAATTTTCTTGCTCCTTTATAAACTTTGTGACTGTGATTAACAAATCATTGCTCTTGTTTTTCAGTGAAGCAATGTCCTTTTCAACATTCTTAATTTTAAACTTCATTTTGTCAATGCTCATATTTAATTCAGTATTTTTGTGGCTTAATTGTTCATTCTCATCCATGATTTTCTCTGCTTCTATGACTAATGATTCATTCTCTACTGTTAATTGTTAAATCACTTATTTATTGTTTTGATTTTACTTTTAATGTTCTATATTTTTCATGTAGCTCATTAAAGACTTCTAATAGTTCATTTGTATTGATTTGCTCCATAGTATCATCAAGTGCCATAAAACACATATTAACCTTCTCTCCATCGGATGACGATTCTTCATCAGAAAACGAATTACTCTCATTCCATGTAGCTTGAAGTGCTTTCTTTTTTATTTCTTATCCTTTTTAAATGTTTTAGTATTGGATAGTGTACAATCTTTCTCAATGTGTCCAGGTTTGCTGCATTTAAAGTAAAGTGGTGTTTCAATATTATTCTTTTTCTTTTGAAACTTTCCTCATTTTATAAATCTTTTGAATTTTCTAATTAATAAAGCTATGTCTTCATCTTCACTCTCTGAATCCTCAGAGTCTGTAGTGGTTTTTAAGGCTATAGTCTTTTTAGTTGGGGTTTTTACTTTCTTTCTCCTTCGTCTGAACTTCCTAAGAAGTTAGATTCCCTTTTAAGCTCTCAAGTAAATATTTGGAGAGGTCCTTTGCCTCTTCAATAGTTATGGTCTTTCTCTCCTATTTGGGGGTTAAAGACCTAAGGATTTTCTTAACAAGATCACTTTATGGGTAACTTCTCCTAAGTGCGTGTAAAGAGTTGATTATGTCACTAAATCTTATGAAGATTTCCCTAATTTGTTCATTTTTTTTCATTTTAAATAATTCGTATTTATGTACTAACATATTTATTTTGTCTCTTTAACTTGATTAGTGCCTTCATGTGTGATTTCTAAATTATGCCAAACTTCATGTGAACTTTTACAAGTAGAGATTCTATTGAATTGTTTTTGGCTAACAGCACAAAATAATATATTTAAACCCTTAACATCAAATTAAGCTAAAGTTTTCTCTTCATTGCTCCATTCTTTATATGATGTAGAATTTTGTGTAAAACCATTAACTACAACATCCCGTAATTCAAATTAATTGATTTCAAATAAATCATTATTCTACATTTCCAATAACTATAATTCATGCCATCAAAGAATGATGGCCTATTTATGCTTTGTCCTTTTACAACATGATTGTTATTAAATGATGATGAAGCCATTACCTAGTAGATGATTAAATCTAGATTTTAGATGATCCAACTTTGATACCAATTATTGGATCGAGTGGCTTCTCTAGAAGGAGAGTTGAATAGAGAAGATACGTAATTTAAAATTTACTTTCTCTAATATTCTACTTAGGTTCAAATCAAATCCTATGAACTCCTAATTTCGGTATATCAAAACTGTTCAGTATGCCAAATGGAACCTTGAACCTAAAATGCAAGATTTTTCTGATGTCTTCTTACTTGGTTCACGGGTGTGCCTATTTTTCTAGGTTTTCAACCTATGTTGGGAGTTCATTACATATCCAAAGTATTACAATAAAAATAGAAAAGAAATTACATCATTTGTTTACAACAAAACTTGCTAATTTCTTCCTTGAATCTTGAATACTTTTTCAACTCTTCAAAAGATCTCCATGATTTCTTCTTTTCTGATTACTTTTTTTTGTTTTTCTTCAAGTATATCTTCATGCACATCATTGCAAGACGTCTTCCTTGATCTCCACGCTACACATTACTCAAATAATAATTTAAGGTAATCGAATATACAATTTGTTATCATTAAAATATAATATGTAATTTATACATTTTCAACAATGTTAAGGGCGAGAAAGGGGTGGAAGGAGGCATCGACAGCGAGAGAGAGGGAAAACATGTAAGGAAAGGAAAAGGATAGATCAGAGGATTTCACCAACGAAAGACGACCTGTGGTGGAAGGAGGCTTCAAGAGTGTCGAGTAGGATTATTAAAGTAGAAGGGTTTTTCAAAAAATATATTTGTCTTTTGATACAAATAGATAGATCAGAATCCACAATGAGTTATTATTTTGTCAAACAAGCTTCTACCATTCTTCATAGAAATTAACTTCTAACAAATGATCCAAAAGCTAACTTTTAAGAAATAATCTAAAAACTAATTTCTCCCGATAACCACCCCTAACGCACCTTTAGAGGATTTCACCAACGAAAGGCACCTGTGGTGGAAGGAGGCTTCAAGAGCGTCGAGTAGGATTATTAAAGTAGAAGGGTTTTTCAAAAAATATATTTGTCTTTTGATACAAATAGATAGATCAAAATCCACAATGATTTATTATTTTGTCAAACAAGCTTCTATCATTCTTCATAGAAATTAACTTCTAACAAATGATCTAAAAGCTAACTTTTAAGAAATGATCTAAAAACTAATTTCTCCCGATAACCACCCCTAACGCACCTTTAGACTGATGGTACATTAATACCCAAGATTACCATGTGAGGTCCATTGTTTCGAGATTTTTATCCTCTTGTGTGAAAGATCGGAAGGATGTCATCAACAATGGGGCGATCACAACTATTAAAGAGTTGGTGGTTATCGAAGGCACGGGATTTCATACGAGATTTTATCCTTTACCAAGCAACAAATCAAGCATAGGATTACACCACTAGTCTTTTTGGAGGTGTATTAAATCAATTGCAAGTTCTAGATAGCATATGCACAGGAAACAACCAATTTTAAAGATGATATTCACAAAACACTACATATATGAAAATCCACTTTTTTATTTATAGGTAAATTAATTATCAGTAATTTTACTTGAGCTTGGGATCAATACAGGTCGAAGTGTCATTTTTTAACTATCTCATGCATCATTGGATGACCGTAACAAAAGTGTTCAAAATTAAATCAGCTAAACCAACTAATTAGATTATTTTAGCCTATGACTTTACTTAAGGTCGATCGGACCCAATTGACTCATGCAAGTCCTTAGTCTATCGCCTTTTTTTAGGTAGAAATTGCTGCAAAAAGTTCTTAATAACTCGATGTTGAAAAATAAATATCATTTCTAATTTAGACGTATTAATGTGTCCTGACCTCGGCCATACAATAGAACTAGAGGAAGTACACCTACCAGATGCTTGTATGAATAGATAAATTTCGACAACCGACAACACTGTGTTAGTCTACAATCATTTAATTTATTAGTAAAGTTTCTTTGTTTTATTAATTTATTAGTAAAGTTTATTGTATGAAAAGTCGTTCGACTTCTACGAACATTATATATATTACAATCATATTATTGTATTATTTCCTTCTTAAGTTTGTATATCATGAACAACAACAAAAATTATGAAAATCTGTTTTACTTGATAATAATCTCATAATCAATTATTTGTTATGATTGTAATATATATTAAAAATCATTTCAAAAAAAAAAATAATACAATGCACTGCTGACTGCAGCCGAATAAAAATAAAAAAAAAGATACCCCATGTACGTGAGGGGAGCCCCACCGTAGGGAAAACTCCTATACATGAATAATAAGACAACCATCCAAAAGTGGGCAGGCGGTGCAATGTGGAACGCAGACAGATGATCGAAATACACAAGAAATTTGCTAGTTGTCAACTTTCCATAAAGGAACCGATAGGAGTTCTCCATCCGAACAAAAAAACCCCATGTGTAAAATAAATATCTATGAAACCACTAAATTGCAACACTTCCTACATTGGAGGGTTCCAAAATATGAAAAAGTTCGTTCCAAAATGTCAACATCACAAAGAAATGGGAACCTGATGCTTTGAGTTTACAGCCACCCGTTTTCACTTCAGCCACAGACACATCCTGGTTAAGGACAAACCTCCTTTCGAGCGGTATCTATAAGAAAATTGAATATACATAAAACCATTCTGTTACATTTATGGAATGATGACAGTAACTGGAAAGAAATATAATTCAAAGAAAGTATAGAAATACAAGATGCGGCTTACATCAATTTTTTAACCGGATATCAATCCAACTCCGAAAGGGGGACATCTTTGTTTGCAATCTGCTATCAATAAGACACCATAAGAACTAATGCACCTAAAAGGCATTTATTATGTACTCAGTATTCAATAATGAATTCCAGTCTGCTAATTAAACCAAAAAAAATAAAGAACTTATTGATAAAGGCAAAAGTCGGGCAGCATGTCTTGTGCAGCAATGATGCCTGCATGAGACATGTTTACTTTTAAAAAAATGCAAAATTAAAAATCAAAATATATGAAAACCTAATCTACTTCACGATGTACATGTTTAAATTTCAGATTTTTTTTTTGGCATTGTACATAAATTTTAAGTTTTAACAGTTAAAATTTACCAAAATTTTGTACAATCTTAAGACATTACATCAAGATGGTAAAATTGTTAATCAAATTGTAATGAAATTTTAGTCACATGTTCTTTGCAATTTGAGTAATCAATCCGTAAATTTGTTTTTTTAAAGATCGTATGCAATGATGCAACATCCCAAGCTTCATTCGTAAAAGGTTGATCATGTAAATTTTATGGAAAATTCTAACATAACATCTTACCATGGTACAGTTGATGATTTTATCAAATGTTCCTTCATCATTATACCCCCCCCCCCCGCGGCTT
>JAMKQA010047673.1:0-13166 GCA_024699735.1 Posidonia australis | reverse complement strand
TGTGTTTTTGGTTTTCCTCGTCTTTCCATTAAAAGACTAGGTGGCGACTCCTTTCTTTTTCTTCTTTTCTTTTCCTTGCGCATTTCGCCAGTCGAGGCATTGGCTGTGATCCGCCTTCTCCCTTGTGGGTCGGCATGGTCACACATTGTCTCTCATCTTATTTCTTTTTCTTGTATTTATATTTTACCTCTTTTATTTGGCAATTTGTGTGAAGGATATTTTAAAGAGATAAGCACTACGTAAAATTAAAAAGGTTCTCTGTTCACCTCCCTTTAGAGAAGCCAATTGATCCAACAAAGAATGCATGACATGTAAATCTATGGAATCACCTGACCAAAGATTCCTAGGCTAATGCTCTTAGGTGAACCTAGTGTTCGGATACCAACTATAACGATCCCCCAAGTCGCTACTACTCAACCTAGTTACATAATTTCAATATTTTTATTTTTTTATTCCAATTAGAATTATACTAATTTTATGTTCAACAAGAAGTTAGCTTATTGAAACAATCTAACGTAAAAAAAAAATGTTTAGTTCAACATTTTAGACATAAGCACTTTTTTCCAAAGTTGGTCCTAATAATTGTTACTAAACAAACCCTTAGGCTTGATGGGATTGATTATGACTTTTGTTCTCTATTACTGGGTGAAGAAGAAGAAGAAAATATTTTCCCATTAAGGAGACTACAGAAATGTATTAGAACTTTTGAGTTAAGACTTACAAAAAATGTAATGTTGAAGTTGTTCATTGAATATTTAAATGGCTGCAATATTACCATGAACAATAATGTATTAAAAATCCAGTGCACACTACCCCATTCTCTAGATACCAACTAGTGAACAATAAGTTCAATTCACATTTTAAGAATTGTTTTGACCATTATTCCTTGATGCATGATGCCTTCTCGAGATTGTGTGCTATTTTTAGAGGGAGGGGTATGTTACTAGACTCCTATCATGTCATCGTTGAGGAAAGGATGAGGATTTTTTTGCAAACCATAGGGTTGGGTCACAACAATACATCTGTCCAGCACAATCTTCAACATTGAAGAGAGACGATAGGTAGGTACTTTTATATGATGTTAGATGTAGTCTATGCATGGGCACCTGAGGTTATTTGTGCAAAGGTCTTATTTGTAGAATCACCAGGACATATAATTGAATATACTAGGGGGGAATATTTTCCATTTTTCAAGGATTGCATTGGGGCATTTAAAGGGACTCATATCCATGCATTTGTAAACACTGATGAACAAATAGCAATTTGAAATAGAAGGGATGAAAAGAGTTGTACACAAAATGTGTTGGACGTGTGTGACTTCCATTTACACTTTACCTTTGTATCTACCAAATGGAAAGGAACTACACATGATTGTAAAGTCCTTAACCACATAATATATAACCCGACATATGAATTCCCACAACCCTCACTAATTTAGTATGTGTAATAGTTATGAATTTCACATTTGAAATAACTAAAATTATGAGTAACTATTATGTGTTTCAATACAGATAAATATTATCTTGTTGATGCTAGATATCCAAATAGGAAGGGATTTCTAACACCCTATAGAAATACCAAGTATCATAATCCAAAGCTTCGAAGTGTCGAAGTAAAAAGAAGCAAATAGGTCTTCAAACAATCCACAATTTCATTATCGAGCAAAGGATGTAGGATCAGTTGCTTATAGATGCACAAGAAAGAGAATATACTCAAGGGAATGGACTAGCTAACAATGTTAATGCAGAGAAAGTTGATTTTGATGTGGGGGAAATGGGAGCACTATGTGACAACATTCGAAATCAAATAATGCTAGCTAGGAATATGTAGTGATAGTTTATTTCATTTTCTTTTAATTCCTTCAAGCAGACATTTATGTACTTTGTTTTGCAATATCCTTATTATGTGCCTTTTTCATGTACTTTATTTCTTTGATTGTTAATTTTAGAACGTTAGTATTGTAGTTAATTACTTTTTTCAGGGTATTAATTGTTAGGTTAAATCCAGCAATATATATAAACCAATAGAAAATCAATTAAAGTATTATAGGCTATTTTCTGATTAGTCTCATTATAGTGGTCTATTTGGTTTTTGAGTTGAGTCAATTAGAATCTTTAGTGATGTGAGTTAATATGTGTAGAGATCATTAGGGTATTTTATCATTTGTTGATGAGTCGAACTGGAAATGTATAATAGTATAGTTTTCTATATATTAGGGTCATGGCCGCCAAGCCCTAGTTTTTAGCCTCCCTTCTCTCTCACTCCATCTTGAGAAAGAGCAAGACAAGAGGAGCTTTGTGGTTCGGAAGACCAAATCTAAGATATAGGAGAAAGGATTTCTACATGGATTCAGTTATACTTCTGCACTTGATCATATATATAATTTTTTGTGATGAATATGATGTGATTAGATCTTGAAAAGCACATTTTAATATATAAAATTCGTATATTTTTGAGATTTATATTTAACAAGTGGTATTAGATCAAATTATGTCATTTTATCATGAAATGTTAAGTTTTTGGACTTAATCATGTTGAAAATCATTAGTTTTTTTTCTTTCCATTGTTGTTTCATGCATGATCAACCCTGTATCATGTTTTTGTATAACAAAATCATGATAATATGGCTTACTATTAATTTGAATTTTCAACTGCTGTTAGATCGGGTCGTTCCGACACTTAGGAGGTGCCCTACTAGAGACTCCAGCGGTAGTCTGGTTGCTGGAGGTTCTAGTGTTAGTGTCTCCCCTCTTATTGCTTGTTTTTGTAGCTAGTTAGGCCTTCTGATTTTTCTAGTATTCAGATCGAAGTTGGATCCATTTAACTACTCAATTACTTATTTTGTGATAATTGCATAATAATCCCTGTTATTTTGTGATAATCATCTGATGTACATGATTTACCATCGAAAATCCATAGAAATTTATAATTTTTATTTTGTTTTGATTTTTCTAGAATTTTATTATTTAGTCCTTGAATTTTGGCATTCTTTTCAAAAATGTCTTTGCATGGATAACATATTGTTTATGTTAGAATTAACTGTTACTTTAAGTTAATTGAATTTCAATTTCTATGTCATAATGTTTAATAGTTAGACCATGACCTTTAGCTGCAAATAAATTCATTATTGGTGATCAACAATAAATTGTCTTTTATTTAAGAATAGATTAATCAAAGCAACATCCTACAAAGTAGGCTTTCTTGCCTAGGTTAGTCTATTTGAAATTGTAACACCCGTAAATTCATTTTGTAATTATTTACATTATAATGAATTTATTCCTAGACAGGTGTTACTATTCAAAGGCTCGTTTGTGTGATTTTGTTATTTTAGACTAAGGCCTCATAGGTCGGCTTCTAGTTGTATGTTCCTGTGCATGGTTGACACTGTGCTTGTGGGCCCGTGTGTAGGTCCGTGGGGCCCACATTGTGGGCTGGTTGTTGTGCTTGGTGGTTGGGCGGTGTGGTCGGTGAGTTCGTGTGGAGTGCCGATGGCTGGAGACGCATAGGTGAGCATGCATCTGCTACTGCGTGCGCATGGCTTTATAAGCCGCTCGCACTGCTCCTCCGTCGCTCGTTGTCCACATTCTTCTTCTTTCTTCTTCTCCTCCTCGGCGCACACCCTTCCTCACCTCTCCTTCTGTTCCTCCTCACCCCTCTCCTTCCCCCACCCCCTCTTTCCCCACCCATCTCTCCCATTCTCCCCCCTCCATTTCGTGTGTTTGCGAGAGAGAGAGTGAGTGAGAGAGGCAGAGGCTCTGTGGGGCTTAGGGTTGGCGTGGAGAGTGCTCCGGAGGTCGAAAAGGCTTCTGTGGACGTCATGGTGGCCGGTGGCTAGTCGAAGAATGCGTTGGGTCATCGGAGAGCCCATTTCAAGTACACACCTCATCTCGTGATGTAGAAAACATGAAATTGGTAGGAAATGATAGGAATGCATGAAATCTAGGTAAATTTACATTTCTAAAATTTATTGTAAATTTATGATGGTTTATGGTGGCATTTATGGCCATTTATGGAGATGTGTGGTTTTGGGTCATTTGTGACCCTTGTGGCTTCTCAAATTTATTTCTCGTTGTATGATGAATGGATTTTGGTTTTTTTTGTATGGATTTGGAGTAGACTCGAGGGTCTATAATATATGTTTTAGTTGGATTTTGTGGTACTTGTTTTGCAGGTTTGCCCCTAGGTTCCATTTTGGGTGATTTTACGGGTGGTTCCCTAGGTTGTTTTCTGGTTTCTCAAAAAATGACATACCGAACCATTTTAGTATGCCATTTTTCTATCAGATTAGGTCCAATTCAGTCGACCGAACCTCCTTAGTTTACCATTTTTGGCTATAAGTGTTTACCATTGTGCTCCAATTTGGTCGACTGGATTTATTCAGTCTACTGAACTAAGGACTTTCGGTCGACCGATCTGGTTTTCGGTTCGCTGTTTTGGGTGTCTGCACCTATTTCGGTCAATCAATTCTAGTCGGTCTTTCGATCCAAGAGATTCTGGTATATCAACCCAATTTCGGTATGCCGAATCAGGACCCAACTGTTTTATAAAATAAGATTCTTGTGGGTTTTCCAGATTGGATTGTTTTGCCCATTTGAGATGGCATCGTGGGCTATCAGTGGTGGTCTTGTGGGACACCTGATTTGCTGTTTTGTCAAGGTTTTTGAGTAAGTTTCCAAAGATATAAAATGGTTTTCAAAGAGATGGTTGGCTCGTTTTGGAAAATGGTTTTCTGTGTGTGGGTTGAGACATCGTGGGACCGTGTCGTCGGGACTAGGGAATGTGATGACATTCTCGAGTGATCAGACGCGCCTCCTTGGTTGAGGTCAGGGGCTGAAATACCTGAGGCTTAGGGTCGCCGGGTCTTGGAGGTATGAGACTCCCTAACTGTAGTCTCGAGGCAAGGGTTGTGGTCTACAGGTTGTGTGTCTTGTGGCATGATAGGGAGGTATGGTACTCCTGCTGTCGCTATGAGCACTAAGGCTCGGGTGTTATCGGGTGTGGAGGTATGACATTCCCTCCTGAGCACCATGTGGAGGACGCCGTGAGAAGGCGTATCTTGTGGTGGCCAATGTGGTTGGGACATGTGCCCTATAGCTGGTAGCGTCCTGAGAGACAGGACTACCTTCCCAAAGAGCGGTTGGCTTTGAGAGGGTTCTCCAGGTGGGAGAATCGCGGGACGGTGATCGCCCCTACATAGGATAGCTTCACTGTGGCAGTGTAGTGCACCTTTGTGGCCAAAGTTGGTTACCTAACGCCAAGCTTCCCGACTAACTGTGTGTGGTTTTGGCCATTAAGGGCCTCGTTTGTGGTGTTGGGCTGGTAGAGCCCTGTTTGCTGTTTTGGCCGGTGTGGGCCGCATTTGCTGTTGTTTTCAGCCTTGTTGGCTTGGTTTGTGGGATTTTAGAGAAAAGGATTTGCAAAAATGAATTTAGAGGAAAATTAATTATAGTTTTGTTTTCCGTCATTTTCGTGGGGTGCGTGCTAGGTGACTTTTGTCACTCATGTCTTCTTCGTGGTTTGCGTTGTAGGTGCAGACATATAGATGAGTTTTAACATAGTGTATATAGTTCGGAGTCTCATAGCCGCTCACACAGGTTCTTGGTAGATGATATTTCTCTTTAGCATTTAATTTCCTGTAATTTAATTTGCTTTAAATTATTATGGAAAATCAGGGGCATGATAGAAATAAAAAGATGCTAATATACTAGAAATTCATGCAGATAGAAATTGACCTAAAGGAAGGTTTCTATTTGGTCAAATATGAAGTACACTTGTGATAATAAATACGTAATGATTATATGGTTGTGCCATGTGAGTAACTAGTCGACCCAAAGGAAGACTAGTTACTTGACAGGACTAATTGTCAAAATTTGATTACTACAATGAAGAGTACCACTTGTAAGTTGACATTTCTGCCCAAAGGCTAAATGTTGATGTTGCACTAGGTATCTTGAGATGGGTCCCACCATCTGTTGAATTTATTTGTTTGTTTCTTTATTATTAAATATTAATATGATTCTCATTGGACTAACTATTCTTATGGTCTTTTAATTATTTTTGTATTTACAGTAAATGCATCTACTTCCATTACTACCAACATAAACTCAATTCGAATGCTTAATGGCATAAATTTCAAATATTGGAAAGAGAATGTTATGATAGTTCTTAGGTGCATGGATCTCAATTTAGCCCTAAGGATGAAACAATCCCCTATTTTAGAGTCTGACAGTTCGGTTGAAGACAAGAAAACTTATGAAAAGTGAAAGTGTCCCAATAGGTTAAGTCTGATGATCATTAGGTGCACCATTCCATAAACCTTTGGGGGTATTATGTCCAAAGAAACTACCGCCAAAGAGTTTCTCAATGACCTTAAGAAATGATTTGCCAAGAATGGAAAGGAAGAAACTAGTACACTATTGGAAAATTTGGTTTCTATGTGGTACAAAGCAAAGAGAAACATAATGGAGTTGATTTTTGAGATGTCTAACATTGTTTCAAAAATAAAAGTATTTAAGTTAGAAATGTCAAAAGACTTACTCGTGCATTTAGTTTTGATCTCTCTTCCTCAGCAATTCAACCAATTCAAGATCAATTATAAATACCAGAAAGAAAAATGGACTCTTAAAGAGCTCATTTCTCATTATGTGCAAGAGGAAGGAAGACTAAAACAAGATAAGACAAAGAGTGCTCATCTAGCCTCCACCACTAAGGATAAAGGTAGAAGGAAATTGCAGCCCAATGAAGCTATAATGGTTTCACCCAAGAAGCAATAGAGGCAGATTGAGTTTACCTGTCATTTTTTCAAAAAGAGTGGACACAAGAAGAATGACTATACCAAGTATCACGCCTAACGTGCTAAGAAAGGTATTTCTTTTGCTTTGGTATGTTCTGAAGTTAATATTGCTTTTATATCTTGACATACTTGGTGGATAAATTCTAGTGCTACTACTCACATAAGTATGTCTATGTAGGTTGCCTAAGTTGTTGGACATCAAGTAATAGCAAAAGATAAATCTTTGTGGGTGACGACAATAGAGTTGAAATCAAAGCTATTGGTTTTTTAAATTGTTGTTATTTAAATTTGAAAGAGACAAATGTTATACTGTCTTTTAGGTGGAATTTGATTTCTATTTCTGTATTAGACAAATCTGATTATTCTTGTCTTCAAGGAAATGAAAAATTGAGTCCTTTTTAGAATTCTAATCTTATTGATACTAGTTATTTGATAAAGAATGACAATTTATATTTCCTTGTTACACTAGCTTCTTATAATGAATCCTTGCATACTACATCTTGAGGTTCAAAGCAAAAGTCAATTGAGGATTCTGCTTTGTTATGGCATAAGCATTTAGGACATATTTCTAAACAATGAATTGAAAGGCTTGTGTCAGATGGAATTCTTCCTTCTCTTGACTTAGCAGATTTCCAAATTTGCATTGAATATATTAACGGAAAACAAACCAATGTTAGAAGATTAGGTGCTAATAAGTGTTCAGACGTCTTAGAACTAATACATACGGGCATTTGTGAACCGTTCCCTACAACATCTTAGAATGGTTAACAATACTTTATTACTCTCATAGATGAGTATTCACGTTATGGCTACCTATATTTTATCCATGAAAAATCATAAGCCTTGGATGGGTTCAAATAATTTAAGGTTGAAGTTGAAAATCAACTCAACAAAAGGATTAAAGCCGTTAGATTTGACCGTGGTGGTGAGTACAACGGTAGATATGACGGATCTGGCAAACAACATCCAGGCTAGTTTGTCATGTCCTTGGAAGAATGTGGTATTGTTCCTAAATATACCATGCCTAGTTCTCTAGCCATGAATTGTGTTGTTGAGAGACGCAATAGGACACTTAAGGACATGATAAGGAGTATGATTAGTCATTTTATCTTACCAGAATCTCTCTAAGGTGAGACATTTAAGATTGTAGCTTATATTTTAAATAGAGTATCGACTACGGTAATGGCTAAAACCCCTTATGAATTATGGGTTGGGAAGAAACCTAACATTAAGCATCTTCATGTGTGGGGTTGTCCGACTGAGGCTAAGCCTTACAAGTCTAATGAAAAGAAACTAGATTCAAAGACCGTTAGCTGCTACTTTATTGAATATTCTGAAAGGTCTAGGAGTTTTAAGTTTTATGATTCCACTACTTGGTCCTTTTTTTTGATGGGTAATGCTAAGTTTCTTGAGGAAGAAGAGTTTAAGGGAGAAGATAATAGTAGAGACATTGTCTTTGAAAAGGAATTTATTTCTCTTTCTACAGTTGCTATTAACAATGATAAGTAATTAATTCCTAACATTGCTCAAGAGACAAATCCAGAGCTAGACATTATTAACCCTCTTTCCATTCAAGAAGAACAAACTCAACTCCCTCAAGAGCCAATGCTACTTAGGAGGTCCACTAGAGAAAGAGAAGTGTGATTTCAAATGATTATGTCGTATTTCTCTAGGAACATTAAGTTGATAATGACTTGATGGATAATGATCCAATCAATGTCTAACAAGTAATTAATAGTTCCGACCCTCAAAAGTGGATAGATGCCATGAATGATGAGTATAAATCCATGAAGGACAATAACGTTTGGGATCTTGTCCCATTGCCTAAAGGACAAAGCCTATTGGTTGCAAATGGATATTTAAGACCAAGAGGGATTCACAAGACAATGTGGAAAGATATAAGGCTCATCTTGCCGCTAAGGGTTTTACTCAAAAGGAAGGCATTGACTATAAAGAGGGTTTCTCTTCGATTTCATCAAAAGATTCTTTTCGAATTATTTTGGCATTAGTTACTCATTTGGACCTTGAGCTACACCAAATGGATGTAAGAATGGTGTTTCTCAATGGTGACATTGATGAGAAAATTTAAATGATGCAACCATAACACTTTGCATTAGGTGACGCAAAAAAAAAATGGTTTGCAAACTTAAGAAGTCCATTTAAGGTTTAAAGCAAGCATCCCATCAATGGTATCACAAATTTCATTAAGTTGTCATCTTGCTCGGTTTTGAAGTAAATTTGATAGATGATTGTGTATACCATAAGCTCAGTGGGAGTAAATGTATTTTCCTAGTCTTGTAAGTTGATGGCATACTTCTTGCTACTAATGATATAGACTTACTTAAAGAGACCAATAAACTTCTCTCAAATAAATTTGAGATGAAAGATCTTGGTGAAGCTTCTTTTGTATTAGGAATCAAGATACTTTGATATTGTTCTGTAACACCCCAGTGCTACACAACAATACAAGAACTACCCAAGTACAGCTAAAAGAATTTAAATAGTAGAATAAAATAAATAAAGCTAACACCCAGACCTGTGTGTGGCAAACGTGGCTCGAAAAGATGCACTAGACTAGACTGCTCCTATCACCTGAGCACCTAAAACAAAGGGGACAAGGAAAACACGCGTGAGTGACAGGAATGTCACCCAGTACGTGCCCCAAAAACAATGCTAAAATCCAATGAAAACCATTGCCAGTCAACTACCATTGCCTAAAACCACATGTCCAATTGGAAAAGCATTGAAAACAATGGCATTTCAAACTTTTTTTTCTTTTTCTTTCAAAACCTTATACTCATTCATAAACCTTTATTCTCAACACTGGAGAAGCAAATCATTTCATCTAGTTTCCTAGCCCAAAACATCATTTTAAAACCATTAGCACAATTTATAACAATCCAGGCTACGAACTAGTCCACACACACAAATCCACACTTTTCCATTTCAAAACTGGTTGCATCACCCTGGCCACAGGCGATCAACCTGGCTACAAGCAGCTGGTGAGGATTCCATGTCACCACACCCACACTGCAGTGCCACGGTGAACCACCCCGTGCAGCAGTTCAACCGCCCCGGCCGTAGCCTCAAAATGTACCCTCACTAGTACAAGCATGGAGTGCATCCTAGGGACGCCTTGGTGCCCGAGCACCTGGGGACTTTAACCCCAGACCCGTCCAGTATCGGCACTAAGGGTAGTCCGGGTCTCTCATACCCCGGGTCCTACAGTACCACCATAGTCTCGAGGCTCCTACCCCAGACCGCAAACTCGGCAGCCACAACCAAGGACACGTCCCCGACATCTCTAGAGATCTTACTACCTCGTCGGCAAGTCCTGGTTTCATTGTGGTTCCTACAATTCCTTAAATCTCTTTAAAATCATATGCAATTTCTCTTTTCAAAACATTTATCAAAACAATTATCCATTCATAAAACTCTTTGTAAATCACATGCATTATGCATTAAATCATTACCTGTGGTCTTTAAACCCACACATTCTTTCATGGTCTTTGTACCATGCAATCACCCCTCACACGGGTCCATATTCATACACATAAACCATGTTTCAACATCTCAGGGAAAATATCATTAAAACAACATATTTGCATGCATCATCTTACAAGTCATTTCCATGCATTTCATACATTTATCATCATTTTTCTATGCATTTCTCAAAATAGCTCAGGGCTTTGATTCGGCATACCGAAGAATTTCGGTATTCCGAATCCTTAACAGATTTATCAGTCCCCTGTCAGATCGGTCGAACGAACTTCTCCGGTCGTCCGAGTCCATGACGCAGGGTACCACCTGGGAGTATTTCGCTATGCCGAATTCAATTCGGCATACCGTTTTCTACTGTTGCAGAAAACTCCTCGGGCCACCGTCACCCCTTTCTCCCCAAAGTGGGAGTAAGGATCGGACCCCTCATACATGCCACAAAAATTACGAGTAAAACATGGGGTGTAGACCTCCAAGTCTACTCCAAAACCACTCAATCCAATCATAAAACCACTAAGCATGCTGTTCTAACAAAAATCACAAAGGCATCAAGCCCAAACACAAACGCTGTAGCATGCATCAAGAATACCCACGAAAATCTTACAAAACACCTGCGAATCAACATGATATCAACATAACCACATTATTCTTCTCATTCCCAACATTTTTGTCATTTTTGCATGATTTTAACATCATTATCTATGATTTTTCCTTTAAACCCAACATACCTCAACCGAGGAAAGAAACGGAAGGAGGAACGCATACCTGGCTTTGACGAGCCTTGCGTGCCCTCCACTCCAGCGGTGCACGGCACCAACCATCCCCACACTCGCGCGATCTCCCCCGACGCGCGACTCCTCCTCAGCCACCACACTCCCCCTCGCCCTCTCTCTGGTTTTGAGTAATGTGTGTGGTCAGGATTGGACTTGTGAAATGGTCCTAGAATCCTGAAAAGAAATGTTGATGTTTTAACCAGTTGCCAACCAGTATTTATGATTTGGTTTTGAGCCCAATGGGGCATTGTGTTTTAGGCTAGATCTGGTTAGAATGTGTTTTTGAAAGGTGTGTTTTGGGAAGAAATTCCCAATATTGAAAATGGAATTGTTTTGGAAAAGGAAAATGAATTCCAAAAGGGTTTTGAAAGGAATGTTTTGTAAGAAAAGAATTTGGTTTTGGGATTGAATTCCCAAGTGATTATTTAATAAAGAGAATGATTTTCAAAGGAGAAAACAAAGTTTTGCAAAATGATAAGAAACACGTTTCTTTTGGTTTTGCCGAGTTTACTTTGTGGTTGTGTGTTTTGGGGGCGCGTACTGGGTGACTTAGATGTCACTCACGCGTGCTATTTGGTTTTTAGGTGCAGACCACGTGCAGCCAGGTTCCGGTGCTGGAATTGGAGCTTCTCGCCGCACATCGAGATCCTAAATGTGAGCCTTAGTTACAGTTCTATTGTTCTGTAATTTTGTGTAATTATGCTTGTGATACTGTGTTTTGGTAACGTGCCCGGGATCGGGGCGTTACAAGAGTGGTATCAGAGCTAAAGTTACACCTAGAGCACCGGCTTGGTGATGTCCGGTCTAGTGGCTCCCTAGGGCTGCCCGATAGAGCGTCGTGCACTTGAATTTTTAGGTTTGCTATGTTTTGTGGTGCTGGCAGGTAGATGTCTCGCCGAGGCCGCAGTCGTGGCAAGGCCCCTGTACCCGACTCTAGGATGGGAGAGGGTAGTGCATGGAGGGGGATGAGACGTGAATTTGGCGAGATGATGCGGGGTTTCGCTCAGTCCTTTGGCAATAGCGGCAAGGATGAAGCGAAGGGAGACTTGTGGGTCAAGTAGTTCCGTCAGCTTGGTGCCCTGACTTTTGATGGACGCGGCACACCAGAGGAGTGCGAGGCTTGGTTCCTAGAGGTGGAGAAGATCCTTGAGGGGATTGAGTGTCCAGTTGAGAAGTGGGTCCGGATCGCAGCTTTCCAGCTTAAGGGCGCTGCGGATCAGTGGTGGAGGACAGTGCGCTGCACCAAATTCCCGAATGTGGACCTGCTGATGATCTCTTGGGACGAGTTTCGAGAGGTATTCTATGAGAGGTTTTTCCCTGAGTATGAGAGGGATAAGCTGGACAGAGAATTCCAGAACCTGAAGCATGGTAGCCTGTCTATGGCTGAGTATGAGTCATCCTTCCTTCGGCTAGAGCAGTTCTCTTAAGCTGCTGTTTCTGAGAAGAACAGAGCCAAGAGATTTGTGGAGGGATTGAATCCTGTGCTGAGATCCAAAGTTATTGGCTTCAGATGCCAGAGTTTAGTGGAGGCTGTTGAGCTTGCCAGCCGCTATGAGGATGATCGTAGGCTGTTTCAGGAAGAGTATCCCAAGAAGGAAAATGGGAGAAAGTCTATCTCTCGACCTTCTGTCTCTCGCCCTTCGACCGTCTGTGATGGGAGCGCCAAGTTCTGGGAGTTCTGGCAGCTCTGGGAAGAAGCGAAAGCAACGGCCTACGTCTGGTAAAGAAGAGAGTATGGGTTTCAACCATGCTAGGTCTAGCAGTGGCCCACAGATTGGACCGTGCTATGCTTGTGGCAAGATGGGGCATGTGGCGGTGCAATGTTGGCAAAGGCAAGGGAATAAGGACAGAGTAGTCTGCTACAACTGCGAGAAGTCCGGACATTTCCAAAAGGACTGTCCCAGTCAGCCTAAGCCAGCGGGTGATGCACCACGTCAGCCAACAAAGGGGAGAGTGTTCTCCATTGCTACCCCAGATGCGGGTCCATCTGGAGATGTGGTAGACGGTGAGAATTAGCACAGCTGAGTTGATAAGTCCTGTCCTGTAATAATAGATCCTATGTGTAATTGACACTATCTCATGTTATGATTATGGTTATGGTG
>JAMKQA010047672.1:0-16115 GCA_024699735.1 Posidonia australis | reverse complement strand
CAGCTCACAGATTTTACTAATTGGGCTTTGGCTTGCTATAGGCTCCGGGTATGGTTTAAGGGTTTGGGGTTTGGTTGATCACATCCAAAGCAACATGCGGACACTTATCTCTGGGTCACCTCAAAATCGGGGTGTCTACAGGGTGTTTGCAGTACTCTTTTGGGAACATGATGAAGTCTGCCCTTGCTTGTGGAGACAATTTGGCGTTAATACTGATTTCTTTAACATCAGCAGGCGTGCCAATATTTACCAGCTCTATGTCCTCCTCAACGTGCAAATTAGGACCTCTTAAATCATCGTCGTGGGGGTGAAATTATGGCATATCTCTTGGATCATCGACGCCTGTGTCATCCTCCTCCTTATATGCTGTCGGCTCTAACAGGACTTCCCTCTCGATTGTGGAGTCGGTGACATTGAAGAAGAGGATCTGTTCTAACTCCTACCCTTGTCTATGCCTAAGAAGGGTCACATTGACTCTAGTGTTCATGTAGCCACATTGCATGAACTTTGGACCTGTGCTCTTCTGTCCTGCCTATGATGTGCGCCTGCTTGGTGCGCCTATAAGGTGCGCCTACACGGTGCGCCTATTAGGTGCACCCAGCCAGCTCACAGATTTTACTAATTGGGCTTTGGCTTGCTATAGGCTCCGGGTATGGTTTAAGGGTTTGGGGTTTGGTTGATCACATCCAAAGCAACATGCAGACACTTATCTCTGGGTCACCTCAAAATCGGGGTGTCTATAGGGTGTTTGCAGTACTCTTTCAGGAACATGATGAAGTCTGCCTTTGCTTGTGGAGACAATTTGGCGTTAATGCAGATTTCTTTAACATCAGCAGGCATGCCAATATTTACCAGCTCTATGTCCTCCTCGACGTGCAAATTAGGACCTTCTAAATCATCGTCGTGGGGGTGAAATTATGGCATATCTCTTGGATCATCGACGCCTATGTCATCCTCCTCCTTATATGTTGTCGGCTCTAACAAGACTTCCCTCTCGAACGTGGAGTCAGTGACATTGAAGAAGAGGATATGTTCTAACTCCTACCCTTGTCTATGCCTAAGAAGGGTCACACTGACTCTAGTGTTCATGTAGCCACATTGCATGAACTTTGGACTTGTGCTCTTCTGTCCTACTAAGGAACAAAGCTATCCTTCTCTCTCTATTAAAGTAAATCCACTATTTTTTTGGGTTTTTTGCATTTTTTATTTTTTTTGTATTTTCTGTACTATTTACAACAACTCCCCCTTGGTGGTTGTCTTGCTGTTGACTGTTCTAGGGGCCACCTCTTAGGCTCATTGAGGAGCCTACCTCAAAGTCTTTTTTTTTTACCCTCACCTATCTCAAGGCAAGGCTTGTGTTGCAGGTACCATCTAGACCCACCTCCTGGCTGCTTGGAGATTAACTCCTCTAGTCTAGTCTCCACTGTCTCGTCTTCCTCCATGGCCTTGAAGGCTGGAGAATTCTGGCACGTGTTCTAGGGTGGTCCTTGGTAACCGAGTCTTTCATGATCTCTTCTCTCCTCAACCTTGATTGGCTCCGTGATCCCTTAACCGTACCACCTGAGTGGTGTCACCTTTTTGTACTCCCATCGATGGAGGGTGATTGTGAACGACCAAAAAGCTAACGCGCTCAAGATCCAGAATGAAGTTGACTGGTTCAAACCAGTTAACCCGATAAAGTACATCTGAAAGCTTGGGATCAAAATGGACAGTATGTAGGTCAACAAAAGAGACCACATCAACCTCATCTTTTCCAAAGTTCTCAGCCATGATAATGGTGATGTCATTGCCATAGTAGAACTTGATCATACGATGCAAGGTTAACATGATAACTTGATGCTTGTGCAACCAAGGGCGCCCAAGCGGGAAGTTGAAGGTGGGCCCGAGGTCGACGACATAGAACTTAACATCAAACTCAGTCGGACCAACAGTCTGAGGAATGACCAAGACTCCCAACGCGTCATGGTGCATATTATCAAAGGATGTCATTCCTTTGACGGCTAGTGTGATATGCTCGACCTTGAATCCAATCTTGCTTGCAGTATGCAAGGTGTATATGTTTAAACCTACACCATTATCAACCAGCATCAGTAGAATTTTAAAACTCTAAAATTGCACGATGATGAACAATGGTTGGTTGTGGTTGGTACCCGCCAGAGGTAACTCCTGAGAGGAGAAGGAGATAACCTGCGGCGTTGCGATCACACCTACCATGTTCTCAAGGGTCATGGGCTCGATGGTGGGGGATACATGGGCTGCTTGGAACACTTGAAGGAAGGCCTCCTGGTGTTCAGTTGAGGTATGGATAAGGTCTCAGATGGATATGTCGGCCTTGACTTTATTGAGCTAGGAGGTGATGTCATCTGGGGATTTGCTGGTGGTACTTGTGGTAGGCTTGGAGGTGGCTTTCTTGGTGACGGACTTTATGGGCTGGCTTGTTTGCTGTGGTGGAGGTGGTGCTGGATGGCTCGCCCTGGGGATCGGAGCTAGGGATTTGTACACCCTTCTAGGCCACATGATTTCTACTGTGACATAGTCATACAGAACCCGGTGGATATCCTTAGTCAAATTAATGACCTGGGGTATACAAGCTGCCAACTCCAGTTGGGCCACTAGAGGGTTGATGGAAGATACCGTGGGGTAGGCAGCCATTTGGATGAGTTGGGTAAGAAATGGTTAGGGTCTCGCCTGAAGGTAGATGGGTGCAGCTGGGGATGATTGCATGGTAGGCAGTGTGATCAGAAGCTCTGTCCTGGCGGTCAGGTGCATCATGTTGACGATGAATCTCGAGCCTACGAGAAAAGACTGGTACAACTGAGGGCGGAAAGGTTTAGAGACATGATGGATAAGATTAGAAGGGTCTGACAAGGTAGTGCCAAACCCGACAGGAAAGAGACATTGAACCCCTAATGTCCCAAGTGCTCCCGGATTCGCATGCTAAGGGAGTAGCTGACTGACTATACTGGGGTGTGCTTGTGCTGGTGGTGCTAGTGCTAGGGCGGGTGTAAACCCTGCATCCTAGATGTTGATGATGGTGACCTTACAGTCAATGAGGTCCTATATGGTGTTTTAGAGGGTGAAACAGTTATCCTTCGAATGCCTCACTACCCGATGGTAACTGCAGTACAGATTCGCTTTGTACCACACCGACATGGGAGTTGGACATGGGCGAATATCCAAATACCTGAGGAGCGACTACACCTTGGGAAGGATGATGCTCAATGGTTCGACTAGCGAAGTGAACTCCCGGTCTAATCGTCGAGGCCTCCCTTGTGGAAGGTGTTGTCCTTGTCGTGCTGGTGCTACAAGATACACTAGCTTGGCGGTGGTGGTGATGTAGGGTGTGTGGGGTGTCCAACGTGCTGGTGCATAAACTATCTAATTCTAAGCTGGTGGGCCCACCACATTCACAGGCACAACAGGGGACCCTACATATGCAACGGTGTTCTTCGGAGGGTCCCTCCTCTTCGGGTAGTTGGAGTTGGAGTCGTTGTTGATGTTGTTGTTGTTGCTATTACTGGTACCAATGTTATGGTCGGGGGTGGTTGACTACTTTGCAAACGCGGTGAGTGCGGGAAAACTACCACTACGTAATGAGCTCTCCATGCGGGTGTCGGCTCTAATCAGGGATGAGAAGGTGGTGATAGGCTGGATACTCTGAGCGAAGCCCCTATGGCTGGCAGTGCCCCACGAATGATCATCTTGATAGACTCCTCTTAGAGGGTCTATCCTTGACCTATGAGGCGAGGGCACGCCAGCGCCTAACGTACTCACCAAACGGCTCAAGGGGCTTCTGCTTTATGGCAGCCAAGTCCTCCCCTTTGGGGACTAGGTCCAAGTTGAAGGAATATTGTTCTAGAAATGCCTAGGCTAGGTTATTCCAAGTCTTACTGGTAGCCATGTCTAGGGAAGTGAACCACTTCAGGGCAAGACCCGAGAGACTTTTTTGGAACAAGCAGATCAATAACCTTTCATCAGCCTAAAGCTGAGCAAGGTCTCTGCAATATGCCCTCAGATGAGAGATTGGGTAGCCTTTTCCGTTATATTTCTCGAAGTCCAAGACTTGGAAATTCGATGGGAAAGTAGCCTCTGGGATATAGCCGAGGTCCCAGAACTAAAACGACTGGTAGTCCCTACCCTACACTTATCGAAGTACTCTTTCCAAATTGCCCATTCTGGTGAGGAGGGCGTCTGGGGTCGTAGTTGATGAGACTGGTGCACCTGAGGCGGGTGTCACGTATGCTGTGTGGGTTACACTAAGGTGCTCCTCCAGATCCACCATCATACTAGCCAGTGTCATGGCACGATGGTCGACATACCCGTGTGAGTACATGGTGTGCTGTGGCATGTATGGGGGTACCTGTGTTTGATGTAGAGATAGAGGGTAGGCAATATGCTATGCGGTGAATGGTGCAGAGTGTGTAGGCGGCAGTTGCTGTCCTGGTGCGAGTCCAGGTAGCGGAACCAGAGAGTGCTATGCCCCTACCAAGGCAAGAGTCTGGCCACCAGGTGTTGGAGAAGCTTGTTGTGAAGAGTGAGATGATGGTGAGAGATGCAGGGTCGACACCCCCATCGCCTGATTAGCAAGGAGATGGGGCAGTGGCTGAGGCGATGGTGTAGTGGGTGCAGAGTGGAGCACCAAAGCCAAGTGCAGCAAAACCTTAGGGGGAGGGGATGTTGGAAGCAGCAAAGAATCAAAGGAGAGTGTCATGCCCTACAACTTCTAGGTGAGAGCAGGAAGTACTAGGCCTGCACAGTCGAATTCCCGTTGACAGCGGTACCAAGGGGTGGAATCACTAGCGGGACTGACGCAGTAGAGGATAGTGGAGGGACAGACTGTCCATAAGGGGTGGAACCTACCAAAGAGGCTACCATAGCAGGCTAGGTGAAAAATGTAGAAGGGCCCTGCAGAGGGAGGGACACAGACGACTCTAGTGTGTAGTTGGTAATCACTGCGATGGATTTATTGACGGGCTCCAGATTGGATAGGGTCTACCAATGTCCCTCAAGTAAATCGTCAAGGCTTCAAAATGAAACTATAGAACAAGTCTTTTTGGTTCATTGTTTGGTTCGTTGGTTAATTTTGTAAAAAAAAAAATTTATTTACCTGTAAGACGAGGAAGACCATAAAATTGTCGAGGCTTCGAGAAGGAGGATGAGGATGACTATGGAATACTCAACCTGAGGAGGAGGAGGAGAACACCAACTATGTCTCAGCTGAGCCGAACACCAGTGATCCTAGAGGAGGAGGGCTCAACCAGAGATTACGGAGGATCGGATCACATCGACAACAGAGGATTGGAGGTGGAGGCAATTTCATTGGAGGATGGGTCAGCCAAAAGGAGTAGAGGAAAAATGTTTCTTTGAAAGAAGAGGAAGAGGCTTATTGCATAAGAATGAAAAACCCGTGAATTTTTTTAGTCATGTGGCTTTTACTTATTAACAGAAATACCGTCGATATTATTTAATTATCGATGGAAATTCCATGAGTAGTAGATTTCTTTTTTTACCAACAAAAATTCCATTAGTAAATGACTATATTTATTTATTTACTGATGGAAATAAATCTGTTGGTAAATTTCCATCGGTAATAAACAATTTTGTTATAGTGCATCTGCCACATCAAGTTCACAACTGCACCAAAGTGCCACACTAAACACAAAGTCATTGTTTCAATCTGCATAAAAGCCATATTTCAAATCATGCATCTTCAAAATACTCTCTTTATTTTCTCTGAAATTCCATGCATCTTTACAATCACTTTTATGCATGCCAAAAGCAAATCCTCGACTAGATTCCAGCCAAAAACACAAACAACACACAATTCAATCAAATACAACCCATGCTTGGAAACTAGCTCAAACCACAAGTCTAAGCGAAGCTAGAACCTAGCTAAAACCACAAAACTAAATACCAGTTCTAGCTCAAAACCAAGTACACACAGTCTGTCAAAACCCATTGTGTCACCCTGGCCACAAGCGACTGACCTGGCCACAGGTGACATGGCACCAACCTCGACTCTACTACACTACCGCAATGAACCACCCCACGCAGGAGTTCACCTACCACAGCCTCGAAGGCCTCACACAGCCATGACTCTCAAGTCACAAAGACATGCACGTGGTGCGTCCTCACGATCCTCCTTGGTGCCCGGACACACAAGAACTCACAATCCCAAGCCCAGCCAACATCGAGTAAAGTGGATGGACCAATATCTTTCATCCAAGTCCTACAGTACCTCAAGAGCCACGGTCTTTTTCACTCGTGCCTATCATCGGCAATCACGCCGTTGAGTACGTACCGATTTCATGAAGCCCTCATACCTCCATCAGCTACAGCCCTACCACCAAGTGGATCCGACCAAAAACCACGGAAAATCATTTTCAAAACATGCATTTCCTTTTTGAAATCATTTTTGAAAATATTTCCATTACAAGAATCCATCTACGAAAATTATTTTCAAGGACCATTTCTTGGGAATATTTCAAGACACCTTTCTCAAATATCGCAAAACATCACAACACATGCCACACGAAAAACAACAATGAAAACGACGAACTTTATGCTTAAACGATACCAGTGAATACCTATTTCAGTGCACTGCACTAAAAACTAATCAACTTTTATTTCCATTCTAATGTCAAAGATTAACTTTAAAGGTTATTTTAAACATTCCCTAACCATTCTAATGTTTATTCTAATCATTATTATGCCACAGTTGTTTGGAAGTTTAATATGTCCTTAAACATATTAAAAGTTATTATGAACAAGTCCCTAAGGGCTTAAGTGTAATTTATATAAACCTAGAGGTTGAAAAGTAATTTCCACAAAGTTCAGGGATTAGTCGGTAAATTCCCTTGAACTCAAGGAGTAGAAAGGTAATTAGGTTGAGGACATAAAACTAGAATGCTAATATCAAACTAATGACCATCTAAACCACTTAGGGGAATATCAAGTATTTCTAGGTTATATAGTCCTTTTATTCCAACTACAGTTCTAGTGGGAACTTACTAACATGTTTCAGGTATTCCCAAGAGTCATCCGAATGATTATCCTAATCATTAGTGTTCCATCACTCCTACAGGGTTATAATGGTTAAACAAGCTAAAATCACTAAAAATGATCATTAAAGGCTTAAACGTAATTTACATCAACTTTAGGAGGGCCTAATGTAATTTCCACTAAGTTCAAGGACCTAAATGCAATTTGGTTAGATTCCAAGGACTAAGAAGTAATTTTGACAAGTTTAAGGACCTACTTGCGATAAAACATAAAAGTTAAGGGCCTAAATGTAGTTTACAAAAACCTCAAGGGCTAAAAAGTAATTATCATAAGTCCAAGGACCAACATGTAGTAAAACATAAAGTGAACGACCTAAAAGTAATTATCTTTATTACGTCTATGGCCAACACTATTCTAAAATTATCATAAATTACCATAAATTATCCAAAATTCACTAAAACATCCATAGATGCCAGAAACACACTATCATGTCCCTATGTTCCAATTTTCAACAAGAAGGAGGCTACAAGGTGTGTACTGTTCACTAGTGATGGCCCCGACGCCCACTTGGTTGCAACAACAGTGAGGTCGGCGATGCAATGATGAACTCCCAGCATGACTACACAGCAACAACGCTATCACTGACGCAACACCTCAATGGCAATCTAGGCACACCCCACCTTCCCTCTCTCATTGTAGTCCCCCTCTCCCTCTCTCTCTCTTCCCCTCTCTCCCATCTCTCTCTCTCATCTCTACAATCTCTCTCTCTCTCTTTTCCCCTGTTTCTCATCTCTACTCTCTCTCTCTCTCATACCCACACACATCTCCACAGTTCCCCCTCCTTCTTCTCCATTCTCTACACTCTCACTACTTCTCTTCCTCTCCGTCGAAACGTCGATGATGACGACAGGACGGTGGTGGCATGGCGATCGGCACAGTGGTGGTGCGGCTCTTCCCCCTTCGTTCTTGCCTTCCTCCTCTCCCTGTTCTTCTTTTCTTTTCTTTTTTGTAGGTGGGTGCACGCATGTTGAAAGGAGAAGAGTGGTGGAATAAGAAGATAGACACAAATCCCAAAAATCCGTCCAATCCACTTAAATATAACTTCAATTCTAGTCTAGATACTAATTTTCCTTCTTGTCAGAAATTCACGCCTACAATCCATGTTGACAAATCATACTTGAAATCCTCGCTAGTAAATCCCACCTGAAATCCTCACCAACAAGTCCCACCTACAAGTCACGCTTACTATACGTGCCTAACTCTCAAATCTATTTAATTAGTTGATTAAAATATCATCTAGAGTCTTGGTCGTTACACATACCCTCAAGGATCATTGTACCACCAAAAAGGACTTGCTTGTTGATGAATGGGCCATGCCAGTTGGGTTTGACTTGTTGTAGGCGTCTAGAAGATGGATGGGGTGCAAAACCAAGTGTCCTAGTGCTAAACTCCTAGGTTGAACTTTCTTCTGATATGATCTGATCATGTGCCTCTGGTAACACTAAGCATGGTCCATAACTTGTAGCTCGTGTTCATTGATCAAGTTCAACTAAGCATAGCGGTCTTCAATCCACTCAGCTTCCTTTAGTTCAGCTTCTCTTAAAATTTTGACTGATGAAATCTCTACTTCAATGGGTAGCATCGCTTCCATGCCGTAAACCAACGAATATGGAGTCGCCCCTGTAATTGTCTGAATAGAGGTTCTGTAGCCCACAACGCATATGGAAGTTTCTCATGCTAATCATTGTGAGTCTTGGCTAACTCAACAACACTATTCATTTACAGAAGTACGGAGAGGACCTGTGGTGTTTGATCTGAAAGTTCTATAGGTAATTCTCGATCCTCTTAGTTGTGAAATTCTTCCCATTGTCTGAAATAATTGCATGTGGGACCCTGTACTATACTATGATGTCATTCTTAAGGAACTTCTCTGTTGGTGTGATGATGACTATTTTGTAGGAGGCCACCTCTATCCATTAGGTGAAGTAATCGATGACCACCAGGATGAAATGATGCACGTTAGAAGCTGCTGGATGAACGACATCAATGACATCGACCCCCACAGCTGGAGAAAGGTCATGGTGATAACATGTTGTGCAGCTGCTGTGGAGGAGAATGGATCAAATTCCCATGGATCTAACAGGCATGACATCTTCGATCAAATTGGCAGCAATCTGCCTCCATAGTCGATCAATAGTAGCCTTACTGCATGATCTTCTTGGCTAGTAGCACCCCATTCATAAATGACCCATATGTTCCAACATGGACTTGTAGCATCATGGCGTCAGCGCCTTTCTTGTTCCGGCATTGTAGAAGCATTTGATTGTATGACCTTTTGTATAAGTGTCCAGTCCCGAGTATTTACTTTGACGCCAAGCACTCCATGGTTCTACGATCTATAACTAAGGTGCCAAATGGAAGGTTCTCAGTCTCTAGGAAGACTCTAATGTCATGGTACCACAGGCGCTCCTCTGTTTTATCCGTCTCCTCTATACTCATGCAGTGTGCAGGTTGATCTATGCAGGTGACTGATACATCCACTACATGATCCTCCAGGATTGAAAGCCAGGATGCTAATGTCGCTAGTGCGTCAACATAGGCGTTCTTAGCTATGTTCATAAAAGAGAAGTGGATTTTTTTCAAATTCAGCCATGAGCCCTAGGAGATAGGTGTGATACGACACAAGTTTCAAATATTTCGTCTTTCAATTGCTGTTGATCTATGAGATGACCAGCATGGCATCGTCGTGAACCTACAACTTGCGTACACCATGTTCAAGTGCAGCTTGTAGCCTAAGGATGCATGCCTCATACTCATCCTCATTGTTGGTACACTTGAACATCAGCTTCCGAACATATAGGATCATCTAGCCCTGTGGTGTCACTAGTATTGCGTCGATGCCCATTCCCTTCTTGTTTACTGTACCGTCAAAGTAGATGTGCCACTACTTCTCGTCTTAAGGCTCCTCAAATTCCAAGTCATCCATGGTGAATAGTATATCCTAATCAGGGAACTAAGTCTGCAAGGGTTGATACTCTGGCAAAGGTAAGTCGGCCAAGTGATTTACTCTAGCCTATCCTTTCACGGATTTTTGTGTGACAAATGTGATATCATACTAAGACAATAACACCTGCCACTTGATGCACCTGCCCACTAGTGTTAGCTTCTGGAATAAGTAATTCATTGGATCATGATGGCACAAAAGCAGGACGAGGTACACCATTACATAATGTCTCAAGCATTGTGTGGCCTAAACCAAGGATAGGCAGACTTTCTCAATGGTGCTATCTTGGTTTCATAGTCATTGAATTTCTTGCTCAGATAATATATGGCCCTCTTGTTGCAACCTGACTCGTCGTGTTGGCCCAAGATTGCGCCCATGGAATGTTGTGTCACTAACAAATAGACAAGTAAAGGTTGCCCTGGTGTTGGTGGAACCAAAACTGGAGGCCTTGCTAAAAGTTGTTTGATCTTTCAAAGGCAGATTAGCACTCCTCTCCCCAACTGATTTGGGCATTCTTTCTTAGGAGCTTGAAAATTGGCTTGCATATCGATGTAATTTGAGCAATAAACTGGCTAATATATTGCAGTTGCCCTAGTAAACCTTAGATTTCCTCTTCAAGCTTTAGAAGCCACTGTGGTTTCCATATTTTGAGTTTCTGCTTGACTGACTTGACATTGGGCTTGAGTGTCAAAGTGTGTACAACTACCTCAACATCCAGGCCAACCATATCATCATAGCCTTAGGCAATGACGTCTATGCATTCTCTGACAAAGGCGATAAATTCTAGTTTAGCCTAGGGCATCAACCTAGCACTGATGCATATTTCCTCGACATCATTTACTGTGTTGATGTTGACCAGCTTCGTCTCTTCTTCGACATGGAGATTCGGGCCTTCTAGATATTATCGTGGGGCTGGAATTCTAGTAGCGTGTCGTCATTCTCATCTACGCCTGCATCATCCTCCCCTTCATAGGCTATGAGCTCAAACAAAATTTCCTACTCGAACAAGGGGTTTGTGACATCAAATGAGAGGACCTGCTTTGACTCCTGCCCTTGTCGGCACCTGAGGAGGGTTACACTGACCCTGGTATTCCTGTAACTACACTGGGTGACCTTTGCATCGGCAATTTCTGGGTCTATTGATGGGCCAGGCTGCTCTACCTCTTCTGCTGCTAAGCCTTTATCAATATTTTTTGGATTTTCCAAATTTTTTTGTTTTTCTTATGTTTTGATTGCTATATATAGGAGACGTCTTGATCTGGTGGCTATCCTATTACTGACTATTCTGAGTGTTGCCACCTAGGATCTCTGCCAAGCCTATTCCAAGATTTTTTTTTTTTTACCCTCACCTTGCTTAAAGTGAGGCCTGGGTTGAAGGAATCATCTAGACCCATCTCTGGTAGTTGGAAGATTAACTCCCTTGGTCTAGTACAAACTAGCTTTGATTCTTCTAAGACCATGATTGCTAATTATTCCAAGGATGTCAAAGATGGTACTCTCCCTGGCTCTATAACCACTACCTTGCCTTTCCATTTTTTTTTTCTCTTCTGCCGCATCCTCTTCCAATGCGGTTAACTATTCTTGGAATAGCACCTCCAGATCACTAAGTATTGTTCTAGTTGAACCTCTATGGCTGCACCCTCCTCTTCATTAGAGGAAAAGTCAACATAGTAGGTGTAGGTTGGTTCGTGCTCTTCATGCTCTGGGATTCTTAGGCCTAGAGCGACATGAGTTGGATTGGGATTGGCATGGTTGATGTTGGAAGGACTGCTGAGTGCTCCAAGGGGTGCATGGATGAGATTGCTGCACCTACTTGCTGAGCCGATAGCTAGGCAACTATGTTGGAGATTATGCCTTTTGCTGGCAAAAGTGGTGGATTAATGGATAGTACTGTGGGGAGTAATGGCGAGGCTAGATCTGCTGAGACAGATGGTGGAAGTACTGATGCTACTGCTGACCTCTCTGGTAAGACAGGATGAACCGTTGGAATGGTAGAAGTGGCTAACTGAACCACCTACGAGTCTAACTATTGTATGGGAGTTGTGGAAACCATGGGTGAACTTACGAGCTCTATTGTTGGGATTACTGACTGTGCTGAAGCTACAGTGGTGTTTGATGGAGAGACCAGTTGAGTTGCACATGGAACCAATATTGTTAAGCCTACAGCTATGTCTGCTATAATGTTTGTTGTTGAGATGGTAGGGGGCAATGCTAACTGTACTGACCCTGACAATCTTGGCCACTACTAATCCCTCCTGCTAGTTAGTTTGACTTCCTTTATGCCTGAGTTGTCCTCATCTGAATAATAGTCTTCAATGCAAACCCATTCATTAGCATGTAGTGAAGTATCTTGTTGTTGTGCTGCCTCTACTATGGTTGAACTCTGGTTTGGATCAAGGATACCAACACTGATGAAATTAGTCATATCATGGGGAATAGACAGCTCCTTGGTCCTTCGTGGGTGCTAGGGCCCATCTTTCTATGGCTGTCAATCGTACCCAAGCCCTTCGTAATCTCTATGCTCCTCCACGACGATTGGCTTGGCAATCCCTTTGTCGTACCAGCTAAGGGGTGTTCCTTTCTCATATCTCCATCTATGGCATAGGTTCTCAACCATGAAAAAGGGATTACTACAGACACATGGGTAGCTACTACGCTCAAGATCAGGAATAAAGTTAATCGACTCAAATTGGTTAACAAGATATAAAATGTCCGAAGGTTTGGGATCAAACTAGACAGTCTGCAAGGAAATGGATGATACAGCATTGACCCTCTCCTTCTCAAAGTTCTCTACCATGACGACAACAATATTGTCACCCCAACCAAACTTTATCATGCAGTGCAAGGTCGAGGGGATCACCTGATGCTTGTGCAACCAAGGGTATCCAAGTAGAAGATTAGATGAAAGCTCAAGATCTACGATGTAGAATTCCACATCGAACTCAGCCGGGCTAATAAGGGGGATGACCACAATTCCTAGTGCGTCATGATGTGTATTATCAAAGGACGTCATACCCTTTACAACTAGTGTAATATCCTCAGCTTTGAAATCAATTTTTCTTGTAGTGTGCAAGGAGCAGACATTTAAGCCTATGCCATTGTCCATCAGAGTGAGGAGAATCTGAAAACATTTATACTGCACGGTAATGAAAAACGGCTGGTTCTAGTTGGTCCTTTCCAAAGGCAACTCCAAATTGGAAAAGGAGATGACCTGGGGCATTGCAATTGTGCCCACCATGGTATCAAGGGTTGCTGGCTATAAGGTGAGGGAGACATGGGCAGCCTAGAAAACTCAAAGGAAGGCCTCCCTATACTCAACCAAAGTGTGAATAAGGTCCCAAATGGATATGTCGGCTTTGACCTTCTTCAACTATGATGTAATGTTAGTTATAGGCTTGCTAGTGGTGGTTGTGGTGGACTTAGTTAGGGCCTCCTCAGTAGTGGGCTTAAGGGGCTGGCTTTCTTGCTATGATGGGTTGGGCACTAAATGGCTATGCTTTGGTGTCAGAACTAGGGGCTTGTACACCTGTCCCAATCGTGTGACCTCTACACACATTTTTATGGCGTGGTCGTACAACACACAATGAGTATCTTGGGTCAAATTATTGACCACAAGTGCATGGGTTGCCAATTCCAGTCGGGCTACTAATGGACTTGTGGAGGGGGCTACTAGGTATCCAAATAACGGAGTTGACTGGGCAGGCTCTGGCTTATGCTTGGCTAACAAACAGATCGAGGTGGTTGGAGGAGGCTGCTTGGTGGGTTGTGCTACCATGCGTTCCAGCTTGGCAGTTAGCTGAATCATATTGATCATAGATCTCGAGCCTTCAAGAAAAGATTGATAAATATGGTGGGGGAAAGGAGCAGAAAGATCTTGAATGAGGTCAGATGGATGTAACACTGACATGTCAAACCTGACAAGAAAGAGAGAATGGATCCCTGAGGTCCCTAGTGCTCCCAAATTCGCATGCTTGGACAAGGGCTGGCTAACAATGCTGGGATGTGTTGTGCTCGTGTGGGTGCTTGTATTGGTGCAGGTGTGGACTCTACCTCCTAAGTGTTAATCACAATGACCTTCCAATCAATCAAATCCTAAATAGCATTCCACAATGTGAAGCAGTTATCATTGGAATGTCCCACGACCCGATGAAAACTATAGTATAAGTTTGCTTTATACCACACCAAAAGGGGATTCGATGCTGGGAAAACCTCCAGAAGCTTCAGGAGTAACTGAACCTTCGGAAGGATGGTGCCCAAGAATTCGACCAGAGGAGTATACTCCTACTCTGGGCAATAAGGCTGTCCCTGTCCTTGGTACTGTCCTTACCTTGTTGGTGTGACGGGATACACTAGCTCGACGGTGGTGGTGATGTATGAGGTGCATGGTGTCCTATGTGTTGGTGCGTAGACTACTTGATGCTGAGCTAGCAGACTCACCGCATTAGCAAGCGTAGTAGGTGATCCAATGTATGCAACAACAGTCTTGGGGGGATCCCTCCTCTTGGGGAAATTGGTACTGGAGTCGTTGTTGTTGTTGCTATTGCTTCTAGTGTCGACGTTATGGCTAGAGGTGGTAGCCTACTTGGCGAATGCAATAAGTGTAGGAAAGCTGCCACTACTCAACGAGCTCTCCATGCAGGCACCAGCTTGGATCAAAGATGTAAATGTGGTGATGGGTTGAATGCTTAACAAAGCTCTGGTTGCTAGCTGCACTCCACAGATGACCATCTTTATAGACTCCTCGTGGGAGGTCTATCTTTGACCTATGAAGCGAGGGCACGCCAATGTCCGACGTACTCCCCTAATGGATTGTGGGGCTTCTGTTTGGTGGAAACCAAGTCCTCACACTTTGGGACCAAATTCAAGTTGAAGGAGTATTATTCCAAGAATGCCTGGCTAAGGTCATTCTAGGTCCTAATCGCTGCCATATCGAGGGTGGTGAACCACTTCAATGTAGGGTCGGTAAGACTCTTCTGGAACAAGCGAATCAATAGCCTCTCATCAACCTAGAGTAGTACAAGGTCTCCATAATACACCCTCAAATGGGAGATGGGGCAGTCTTTATCATTGTATTTTTCAAAATCGAGGATTTGAAAGTTCAATGAAAGTGTTGCCCATGGGAAGTAGCAAAGGTCCTAGAACTAGTTAGACTAAGGATTCCTACTCTGCACTTGTCAAAGTGCTCTTTTCATATTACACATCCTCGCAAGGAGAGCATTTGGGGTTGCTATTGTCAAAGTCAGTGCAACTTGGGCAATTCCTGTGTATGCCGTACGGGTCGCATTTGAGTACTCCTCTAGATCCACCATTACGCCACCTGGTGCTATAGTGTGAAGGCTGGTGTAGACACCCTAATTTTGAGGTGACTCATAGATGAGCTTTCCGGATATTGCTTTGGATGTGGCTGACCCTTGAATCCTATTAGCTAAACCAACCAACAACCCAGTTAGAAATCCAAATAGGTAGGGGAAAGCACCTAGCAAGCACACCTACCTAACGCACCTACCTAGCACACCTACCTAGCACACCTACCTAGCACACCAACCTGGCACATATACTTGGCGCACATACCAGGCGCCCAGCCATTTCTCAGGCTACTGGCTGCTGGCTTTCCACCTCCCATGGCTGTTACCTCTACTAGCGAATATGTCATGGTATTTTCCAGGCTTTTCCTCTACGAGGCTCCTTGCTTTCCTAGGAGTTACCCATGGAAAATCCCTATATATAGACCCCATAAGCAACCATTTGAAGGGGCTGATCATCTTGAAAGATAGAGACACACAGCTACACTAGCCTTCTCCAGAATTCTGCAACTATCCACTTGAGCACTCAAGCTTTGCCTTGCAACCAGAGATATTCTCAGCCCTTCCAAAGCATCAAGGAGCTTATTATCTTAGGTCTTTCTTTTCATTCATGAAGGAACATCTCGGACAAGGTAGGCCCTTTCCCACTTTTCCTTTAGAGTTCTTGTCCTTTTGCAATGAAGTAAAGCATGCTATAAATTCCACATCTATGGTTTGATTTTTCTATATCTTCATGAGGGTTCAATGATGAATTTACTTATCCTCTTTGCTCTCCATGCACACCTACATATTTGTTTGCAAGTATG
>JAMKQA010047670.1:0-12852 GCA_024699735.1 Posidonia australis | reverse complement strand
GAGGATGTAACTCGTGCAAGAAGCTAGCTCAGAGCAGAATTGCAGAATTCTGGATTTCTACCTTCAACACAGGATTTCTAACCTCTTCCTATGGCTACCTATGGGGGTCCTTATATAGGATTTTCTCATGGGTAACTCATGGGAATGGGGAGAGCCTCGCAGATGATAAGCCTAGAAGATTCCATGGCATATTCGCTGCTGGAGGTAACAGCCATGGGAGGTGGAAAGCCAGCAGCCCGCAGCCTGCGAAGTGGTGTGTGCCAGGGATGTGCACCGGCTATGTGCACCACCTATGTGTGCTAGGGAGGTGTGCTAGGGAAGTGTGCTAGCTAGGTGTGCTAGGTAAGTGTGCTAGGTAGTTGTGCTAACTAAGTGTGCCAGGGAGGTGTGCTAGCTATGTGTTCTCCCCTACTGGTCTGGTTTTCTAACTGGGCTGCAGGCTTGCTACGGGTTTGGGTTGGCTCAAGGATCAGTCATATCCAAAGCAACAACTGGAGCCTTATCAATGAGTCACCTCAAAATCGGGGTGTCTACAGATCCCGGAGTAGACGACCTTCTAGGAACACTAAATTGGTGAGAGAGAGCATGTTAGTTGCATCCATGTCCATGAATGCCATTCACGCCACCATAACAAACTGTATTTTGTTGTTGGTTCTAACACCAGTAGTTTATTTTTCCTCAAGTAGAGCGTGAGTTCCTTAGCCACTACTCGAGCATTCCTGCCTTGACTCCCCTGTTTGCGACGCTTCGTTGCTGATCGTCTCTTCTTGAGTTATTTGTCACTTTGACGATAGCTCGTCTTAGGATTTATCCCCTTGTTTGCCACCGTAGCCCGGTTCTCACCCGTTCCCAGTCAGCTATGACCCAACGTACTAGTGAGTCTCTTTCCGTCATCGATGCTTCGGAGGGCGCTTCCTTTTCGGTCCCTCCTACCCTTGTTGTGTCTTTAGCTGTTCCTTCTATCCCCTTTGTGCATCACAGAGGTTTTGTCCCCTACCCTGTAGGACATCCACTGACCTTGGCCAGTCTGGAGCCAGGCACTGTGTCTATCTCAGTGACCCAAGCTCGGGTTCCAGATGTATCACTCACAGCCTCACTTTCTCAGGGTTCCTTCTCTTTCAGCACTCAGCCCACTGTGGCAACATCTCTTGCGGTTTCCCTGCCTCTAGGGCAACCCATAGCTGTCCCACCTTTGACATCTGGACCTCTGACTGTGCCATCCCTAACTATCCCTGAGGGATCCCCTGCTACATAGGTAGAATATCTGTTGGCCCTTGCATAGGAGATCGAGGGTATGGCCTTTTCTATTCAAGACCCAAACAGTCCTAAGGCTCCTCGATAGCCTGCTCTGGTGTTCCTAACATCGACACCACCACCTCAGCCCTCACCCCAGCTCCTCATTGCACCCACACAAGGTGTGACACCATAGGCTCCAACAGATCACATCACCGCACAACATTCTACTCCGACATCTGGTGGTCAGCCCCTTGGGTTGGCTAGAGTACAACATCCTCAGAGCTTGCAGCCTGGCGCCGTACCACTGCAGCAGCTGTTACACCCACACTCCACCGCCACATAGCTCTCCACTTATCCTCCACTCACACACCATCAGGTTCAGGCACATTCACTTCCACAATCACATCCAACACTTTTGCATGGATATGCTAGCCATCATGTCGCGGCACCAGCTGGCATGATGGTGGACCCGGAGGAGCACTTAGGTGCAACCCATTCAACATATGCGGCCGTTCCCCTTGTTGCATCACCATCGTCGGCAGCAGCTCCAGATACCCTCCGTGCTAGGGTGGGTGACCTGGAGAGAGCACTTCGACAAGTGCGGGGAAGCGATCGCCAACCCTACGAATTTTGGGTCATTTGTTACTTCCCAAAGGCGACACTCCCACCACATTTTGAAATCCCAGACTTCGAGAAGTATAATGGTAAGGGTTACCCTATTTCACATCTTAGGGCATATTACAGAGAATTTCACTCACCTTGGTTGATAACGGCACTGACCTTAATGTCTACCCTTTGCGCATAGCAAATAAGATCGAATTCAAAGCCGAGGATATCATACCAGCCATGAGGGGAATGATGGCCTTTGATAACATGCATCACGACACACTAGGGATGCTAGTTATTCCTCTCACTATAGGGTTTGTAGTCTTCGATGTCGAATCCTATATTGTGGATCTGGAGCCCTTTTTAATCTTCTACTTGGGCACTCTTGGCTGCACAAGCATCAGGTGATTCCCTCGACCTTCCACCGTATGGTTAAGTTCCGCTAGGGCAACAACATAGTTGTTGTCATGGTGGAAGATCTTGAAAAGAAAAGGTCGAGTCGGTCTCCATTGTCTCCCTCAAGACCGTCCACTTCAATCCTAAACTGTCCGATGTCATGTTTTGGGTCAACCGTTTTGAGCCAGTCAATTACATTCCGGCTCTTGAGCGTGTCAGTTACTTGACCGTTCGTAGCAATCCCCTTTGGATGATCGAAAACGTATGTTTCAAATAGGGATACAAGAAGGACACACCACTCGGGCGACACGACCAAGGAATCTTCTATCCCATTTAGACTAAGGAGAGGCGAGAGTTCAAGGGTCTAGGATACGAGTGACAGTACCACAAAGACGGACATTCGCGCACCAGGAGGTATAAGAAGATTGTTATTCCGTTGGACCTCACCAACTTTGTCAGTTCAGGGATACTCGATCCCAATCAAAGCTAGGCCACAGCAGAGAGGAGCCGACACCAGATGGCGCAACCACAATCTCAACTGACAGTAGGCACTTTGACGACATCAACCACCGCCCCAACAGCGAGCTTCACAGTGGTAGTCCTACAACCAGTGGCATCAGTAGATCCGTCAGTGCAGTTTGTCAGTCTAGGGCATTATTCACAGCGGTCTCAGATCCATTCAGCAGAGGTCCACAGTCTAAATGAGGCAGTGGTAGAACAGAGTACTGTCCGAGGTTCTGATTGCATCATGGCAGAAGATGAGACAGTTGGCAGGGCAGTTCAGGCGAGTGAGCAAGTCAGTGACCTAGAGCTTTTATTCCAAGAGCAATTGTCAGTGTCGGCTGAGGACACAACAGAGCATCAAAGGCTGAGGAAAAGAAAGTCTAGGGCCTCTAAATCGGAGTCAACAATCCCCCACCAGCAGTCAGACCACTCATCCATCATGGTCCTGGCTAAGTCACAACCAGAATCCACTAGACCATTAGAGTTAATCTCTTTGGAGCCGGGAGGCGGATCTAGATGGTATATGCAGAAGAAGCCTCACCTTGAGACCCTGAGTTAAGGTCGGGTGGCATCCCTCCTATCAGTCAGTAGTAGGACAGCAGCCAGTCAGTAGCACCATTTGTACATACTACAGAAAATCCAAAAAAATCAAAAAATCCAGAAAACCCAAAAAAATTAGAAAAACCAAATAATCAAAAAATAGTATCAGGAGCCTAGGAAATAGAGCAACCCAGCCAGTCAACAGAGCCCACTGTTAAAGAGCTAGAGGTCACACAGTGCAGATACAAGAACATTAAAGTCAGTGTGACCATCATGAAGAATCATCAGGGGCAGAAATCAGAGTACATCCTTTCCTTTGATGTCACTGACCTAACCTTCAAAGAGGAAATCATATCAGAGCTCATCGCTTATGAGGAGAAGGATGATGTCATGGATGAAGATGGTGAAATGCCCAAATTCCAGCCTTACGACAATGATCTAGAGGGTCCAAATATGCATGTCGAGGAAGAAACTGAACGGGTGAACATCGACACAACAGAGGATGTTAAGGAGGTACTTATTAGTGTTAAGCTATCACCACATGCCAGGGCAGATTTCATAGCATTTCTGAAGGAATACACAGATGTCTTTGCCTAGAGTTACGACGACATGGTCAGCCTCGATGTCGAAGTGGTGGTACACAAGTTAACCCTACAGCCTAACGAGAGGCCCATCAAGCAAAAACTCAGGAGATGGTGACCTCAATGGATCTTGAAACTCAAGGAGGAAATCATGAAGTAGCACAGGTGAACTTCCTCAAGGTGGTGTTGTACCCAGAGTGGTTAGCAAATGTTGTCCTAGTGCCGAAGAAGGATGAGAAGGTCTGCATGTGCATCGACTACAAAGGCCCCAACAAGGCGAGTCTCAAAGACGATTTCCCACTTCCTCACATAGATGTCTGGGTGGACAACACAGCCGGACACAAAATGCTATCATTCATAGATGGTTTATCAGGGTACAACCAGATCAAAATGGTCGAGGAAGATAAGGAGAAGACTTCCTTCATCACTCCCTGGGGAGTTTTTCTGCTATCGTGTGATGCCATTTGGGATCAAGAATACAGGCGCAACTTATCAAATGGCAATGACTACACTTTTCCATGACCTTATGCATAAAGAAATAGAGGTCTATGTAGACGATATGATTGCCAAGTCTAAAAAGCCTGAGGAGCATCTAGTCTGTTTGAGAAAGCTGTTTGATCGCCTAAGAAAGTACAAGCTCCGTCTAAACCCCAACAAATGCATATTCGGGGTGTCTTCTGGAAAGCTTTTGGGATACATCATCAGTCAAAGGGGAATTGTGGTCGACCCTAGTAAAGCAAGAGCCATCATCAATATGCCTCCCCCTACATCTGAGAAGGAAGTTCGGAGCTTATTGGGTCGATTATAGTATATCAATCGGTTCATCGCACAACTTACTCCCATCTGTGAGACTATCTTCAAGCTGTTAAGAAAGAATGCACAAATCCACTGGAATGAGGAATGTCAGGCTTCTTTTGACAAAGTCAAGCAACTCCTTACAAAACCTCTTGTCCTTGTTCCACCCACACCAGGGCAACCTCTATTGCTATATCTCTCCACCACCCAACACTCCATGGGCACAATCCATGGACAGCACGATGAAATAGGACGTAGGGAGAGGACCATCTACTGTTGAGCAAGAAATTCAATGATTGCGTAGCCAGGTACAGTCCCATTGAGAAGATCTGCTTATCCCTTGTCTGGGCCACCCAACGCCTCAGGCACTATATGATGGCATATCCGGTCCTTCTCCTATGTCGAAATGATCCCATGAAGTACTTATTCCAAAAGCCAGCATTAGTGGGGCGATGCGTGAAATGGCAAGTGATGTTGTCCCAATACGACATTACAATCGTCACATAGAAATCAATGAAGGGGCAAGTGGTAGTGGACCATCTAGTTGACCTACCATTGCCAGAGTACGAGCCGTTGCAGACACAGTTCCTTGATGAAGACATCCTATTCGCCATGGGAGATACAGACTCTGAGGAGCCAGAAGACAAGTCCCAGTGGCACTTATACTTCGATGGAACTGTCAACAAAAGGGGTAGAGGAATCAGCGTGGTATTGTTGACACCATAGGGGCAGATGACCCCTTTTTCTAGAAAGCTCACTTTCGAATGCACCAACAATGAAGTCAAGTATGAGGCGTGCATCATAGGACTGCAAATCGTGTTAGAGTATGGCGCATGGAAACTACAGGTGCACGGGGATGCCATGTTAGTCATATCCCAAATCAACGGTGAATGGAAAACCAAGGATCCAAAACTCGTGCCATATCACGAATATCTCTTGCAGCTTGTCAAGGAGATCGAAGAAGTGTGCTTTTCCTTCATGAGTAGAGCCAAAAACTCCTACGCAGATGCACTAGCAACCCTTGCCTCCTGGCTCTCGATACCTGAAGAGCGCACAGTCGATGTATCGGTCACGCAAGTGGAGCAACCCGTCCATTATATGAGCATAGAGGAAGCAGACATGTCAGTAGAGCTCTCCTGGTATCATGACATCAAGACCTTCTTGGAATCAAGCAATCTCCCAACTAGCACATCACTGACAGATAAGAAGACCATGGCACGCTTGGCGTCAAGATACGTGTTGGGCGGGGGACATCTATGTAGAAGGTCATATAACCAGATGCTTTTGCGGTGTGTCAACAAGAAGGAGGCTGATACCTTGATGCTTCAGATCAACGCTAGGACATGTGGCCCCTGTATGAATGGAATACTGTTAGCCAAGAAGACCATGCTATAGGGCTACTTTTGGTCAACTATGGAGGCAGATTGCTGTTGCTTCGTGCACAAATGCCACAACTGTCAGATTCATGGGAACTTCATACATGCTCCCCCTCAACAGTTGCACAGTATGTCTTCACCATGGCCTTTCTCTACTTGAGGAATAGACATCATTGGAGCCATCCATCCGGCATCATACAATGGCCACAACTACATCCTGGTGGCCATAGATTACATCATCAAATGGGTGGAAACAACCTCTTACAAAACTGTCATAGTTGTAGCCACAAAAAAGTTCATCAAGAACAATGTCATAGCCCACTATGGGGTGCCACACTCCATTTTCTCAAACACTGGCAAAAATTTCATAGCTCAGATATTGGAGGATTATTTGCAGAGCCTTAAGATCAAGCATCACAGATCTTCCCCATACTACCCACTGATGAACGGTGCCGTGGAGTCAGCAAATATGAACTTAATCAAGAACCTGAAGAAGAGTGCCAAAACACATAAGAATGGCATGAAAAGCTCCCCTATGTGTTATGGGCCTACAGAACTTTGATCCGAACCTCAACACGAGCAACACCTTACTCATTGGTGTACGGCATGGAAGTGGTCCTACCAGTTGAGATAGAGATCCCATCACTAAAAATCTTGAGGAAGGCTGAGCTAGAAGAAGCCGAATCGGTCGGGGACAGATACGTCCAACTAAATCTGATCGACGAGCATAGAGTACAGGCCATGTACAATGCTCGCTATTACTAAGCAAGAATGGCCAGGTCATATCAGAAAAGAGTCCGACATAGGAGCTTCGCACCGGACGATCTAGTTCTACGGGTCATACATCTCCCTGACGGTCGAGGAAAATTTCGACCTAACTGGCATGGTCCCTACATCATCAAACAAGTCTATTCGGGAGGTGCAACAATCCTCAAAGATATGGACAACGTCGAGCTACCTTAGACAGTCAACACATGTTATCTGAAGAAGTACTATCAATGAGCGGATGACGTGTATCCTCGCCTTGCAAAGTATCCGTTTGTGCATTATGCTCATCCACCACTCCATCATCCACGCATATTTCTAAAATAAAAGACAATCCAAGTGCATCTAATCCACGACATTTGCATTTTTGCTTTCATGCACATCAGTAATCTAAGCGTATCAATAACTTCATGCATCTATGCATAAAAGCATCAACATCACATCCCGATGACGAGAATCGGAATAGCTAGCCTGCTTGAGAAGGGTCTACACCTCTTCAGTTGATACTACTTAAACATTTTAGTGAGCGAGGGAGCCACCACCCAGCCATGGTTAGTCAAAATGTCCAAACTCCCATAGGGACTTATACCTCCAGAGGGAGATAAAATGTTAAGAGCGAGCATGCGTGTGAGCCAAAATAAAAAATAAACATATCCACAAGGGCACAAAAGAAATAAGGAGACAGAAGTTGAGGACAGAAGCTAGCCCTAAGAGAGAGAGACAAGTAGGCCAACTCTACCCCTACCACTTACCTTGGGGAGGTGTTGAAGCAAGTATCCCAAAAATCCAAGCTACCAAGGGGACTAGCCACCCCTTGCATACAATTCCAACAGCCCCCTTCAAATCTGCATGCCCATTACCCCCAAGCAAGGGTTAGAGTGAGCCTACAAGCCTAAGAGGGAGAAAAGAAATAAGCGAAAAGCCAAAAAAGTAGGTCTAAGTCCCCAAGAGTCTGGCACAGAGCCTAACCTACTGAATCGTTTATCCTGGTGAGCCACCAATAGCCTAGAGGTTCGGGTAGTATCTTGTGAATCGAGGTCTTCTCCTTCTCTCATAGCAGGCATCATTAGCATTCCAAATCCTGAGGGATGATACAACATAATACTATCATTCTTGCATACATTATTACTTGTCCACTTTGCAAGGTCTCGCTAGGTCCCAAGCTAGGGGCTTGTTAGCTGCTCTTCGGCCAAAGACCTGGCAGAGGATACCGTACACCAAGGGCATGTCAGCTACCTTGTGGTGATAGCCTTCCTCGTCAACCAAGGGCATGTCAGCTGTCCTGTTGATTGACCCTTCTTGGGATAGTATCTTCATCCAGAACATGTTGTCTACTCCATAGCTCGAGCGTAGAAACTAGGACAACAACCACCATAAGCTTCCGAAATTGGACCAAAGTCAGAATATCAGTATTTTCCTAGTCAACAGGCTAGAACATAGCCTATAAGCTGGTGCTGTAGTCAAACTCCCAAGAAGTCAGTCAGTGACACCACAGTGAACCTAGGAAAGTGTTAGAAATCATCCACCAAGTCCGCTTCATGCAAGGAAGAAACAATGCCCTCGTGAAGCCCTTATCTAGCCAAGCGCCACATATCAGTACAGAATCAGAGCAACAATTTATCCGGATCGACCGTCATCGTCCAACAGCATCAATAGCATCAAGCAGGCAAGCAAGGCAATCGTAGTTCTAGATATGCCCACAAGCAAGTGTTTCCTGGCAAACCGCCATTGGCCAAACCAGCTATCTAGGTCCCAGCTTTCTTTTGTTCCTTTCTTTTAGCAACATCCTTAGCGTTCCGATACCAAGGGTATGTCAGCTGCTTTTTGGTATTATCCTCCTATTACCAGGGGCATGTCAGCTGCCTTTTGGTATTATCCTCCTATTACCAAGGGCATGTCAGCTGCCTCTTGGTATTATTCTCTTGATATCAATATCTTGTCAGTTGCCTTCTTTGGATATCCTGCCTTTCGAACTATCACCGACTGTTTCTCAGTTGAATAGTTCGTTTATCCTATTTTCGAACTGTAACCGACTACTTCTCGGTTGAATAGTTCATTTATCCTCTTTTCGAACTATCATCGACTACTTCTCGATTGACTAGTTTGCTTATCCAGCCTTTTGAATTGTCACCGACTACTTCTCGGTTGAATCGTTCATTTATCCTCTTTTCGAACCGTCACCGACTGCTTCTCGGTTCGCTAGTTCGTTTATCCCGTCCTTGTGACTCTCTTGATCTAGAGGTGATCCGAGTCGCTGTTTCCTTGCATCCTAGGAACAACCTTTATCCTTTTCCTCGAAACTCCTCTGATCCCAGTGGAGATCCGAGTCGTTGTTTCCTTATATCCTAGGAACAACCTTTATCCTTTTCTCGTGACTCTTTTGATCCAGAGGAGATCCAAGTCGCTAGTTCTTTGTATCTTAGGAACAACCTTTATCCCATTTCTCGAGACTCCTCTGATTCTAGTGGAGATCTGAGTCGTCGTTTCCTTGTATCCTAGGAACAACATTTATCCCTTTCCTCGTGACTCCTCTGATCCGGAGAAGATCAAAGTCGTTGCTTCCGTGTATCCTATGACCAACCTTTATCCCTCCTCATGAATCCTTTAATCCTAGTGGAGATCTGAGTCGTTGGTTCCTTGTATCCTAAGACCAACCTTTATCCCTTCCTCGAGAGTCTTCTTATCTCGGTGGAGATCCGAGTCACTGTTTCCTTGTATCCTAAGAATAGCTTTTATCCCCTTTCTCGAGACTCCTCTGATCCTAGTGGAGATTCGAGTTGTTGTTTCCTTGTATCCTAGGAACAACCTTTATCCCCTTTCTCGAGGCTCCTCTAAACTTAGTGGAGATCCGAGTCGTTGTCTCCATGTATCCTAGGAACAACCTTTATTCTTTTCCTCGAGACTCCTCTGATCCCAGTGGAGATCCGAGTCGCTGTTTCATCGTTGTTTCCTTGTATCCTAGGAACAACATTTATCCCTTTCCTTGTGACTCCTCTGATCCGAAGGAGATCCAAGGCGTTGGTTCCTTGTATCCTAGGACCAACCTTTATCCCTTCCTCGAGACTCCTCTGATCCCAGTGGAGATCCGAGTTGCTGTTTTCTTGTATCCTAGGAACAACATTTATCCTTTCCTCTTGACTCCTCTGATTTGGAGGAGATCCGAGTCGTTGGTTCCTTGTATCCTAGGACCAACCCTTTATCCCTTTTCTCGAGACTCCTCTGATCTAAACGAGATCTGAGTCGTTGGTTCCTTATATCTTAGGACCAACCTTTAACCCTTTTCTCGAGACTCCTCTTATCCAAATAGAGATTCGAGTCGCTGTTTCCTTGTATCCTAGGAACAGCCCTTATCCTTTCCTCGTGACTCCTCTAAGCCCAAAGGAGATCTGAGTTGCTGGCTCCTTGTAACCTAGGACCAGCATTTATCCTTTCCTCGCGACTCCTCTAAGTCTGGAGGAGATCCGAGTCACTCGTTCATTGTGTCCTAGGACCAGCATTTATCCTTTTCTCGAGACTCCTCTAAGTCTGGACGAGATCCGAGTCGTTGGCTCCATGTATCCTAGGATCAGCATTTATCCTTTCCTCGCGACTCCTCTAAGTTCGGAGGAGATCCGAGTCACTGGTTCCTTGTATCCTTAGACCAGCATTTATCCTTTTCTCGAGAGTTCTCTAAGTCTGGAGGAGATTCGAGTCGCTAGCTCCTTGTATCCTAGGACCAACATTTATCCTTTCCTCGCAACTCCTCTAAGTCCAAAGGAGATCCGAGTCACTGGCTTCTTGTATCCTAGGACCAGCATTCATCCTTTCCTTAACTCCTCTAAGTCCGAAGGAGGTTCGACTTCATGGTTTTTGGTATCCGAGGACCAACCCCTTATCCTTGGGCTGATAGCCCTAACTATCCGGCGATGAGTCTGTCAACTCATCACAGGGCTGATAACCCTAACCATCCAGCGACGAGTCTGTCAACTCGTCACTAGGCAAGTAACCTTGTGTGCTCGGGTAGTGAGCATGTTAGCTGTATCTAGCAATCTCCTTTGCACAGTTTCAGAGTAGCTTCTGACATATGACTCAGCATTCGATAGCAATTTATGATTTTTCTATCTACATTGGACTGTATGAAATGTTGTGTGCATGGAACAAAGTGATTTGTCATGCTGAATACTCTTTTAATAATGTTCTGCAGACTTGAATCAAGAAAGGCTGCGGCTCCCCTATTAGTCATGGGCTTCCCTACGATGGTCGTACCGGTGAGTTGCTTAGATGTCCTCCGGACATGGATTGGAAAATTGACAAGTGATGATCGTGACAAGCTACGGATTTGGGGAATCTCCATGAAATTTTTAGACATTGCAAATGTGGAGGTCTCCCGTTACTTCCTGTGTGCAGCTGCCCGATTTTGGAAGCCTGCAAACCACACATTTCGCTTCGACAGAATTAGGTTTACCCCTACTTTGGAAGAGGTTTGTTAGGTGTGTTGTCTACCAACGTTCCTGAGGCCCACGGTATTTATGCTTCGAGAGGGATATTCCTCTGTGTTGAGAGAGCTGATTGGCCTGTCAACCGGCGATTGTGGTCGTCAACTGATCTGTACTGATGGGCAGTAACCTATGCTACAACTAACTTTCATTGAAAAGATAGCTAAGATGCGCACTTCCGTAGGTGATGAGCTGTGGCTGAGAGGTTTCATAGTCTGCTTCTAAGGTGAGCTGGTGTTTAGCCATGGCTGGACAGTTGTGAACATTGAGGTTGTAGAAATTGTTTTGGCGGTGATAGCCCGTCAGATAGACCTAGCCCCTATTATCTTGGTAGAGACTTATCGAGCCCTCGACCGATCACTACGACAGTGCTGACATTTCTATGGTTGTGGAGCATTTGTGCAGGTGTGGTTGGCTGCTCATCTTAGTGTAGAGGTCTTATGCCCTCAACAGTCAACCTTCGAGTCTTATTGCCAAAGTGGTCATGCCCGCACCCTCACATCAGTTCACACGGAATACGAGTGACTAGAGAGGTTGACAGAAGACAAGGTGACTTGGCACATCATTCCTTCGGCAACTCACAACTTTAAAGCTTTCTTCAATGATGTCGACATGAAGCTTATCATCCTCCTAGGGTTGACCAGTGGTGTCGAATATCATCCAATCAGAGTGATACGACAGTTCGGTTATCGACAAGACTCCTTCGCTCAAGGACTAATGCCAGCACGATTCTGTGAGTATCCTTTGAACTCTTACGTGGCAACAAAAGAACTGTCACGCTTGCAGTAACCATGCCGGCGAGGATCGCAAGATAATGCGAAAATCGGTAAAGCTATGGCAGAATAATAAATAAAAAATATGCAAATGCAGGAGTCACCACCTAGTCTATTATGGAAGACGAGGAAAACCAAATAAACATGAAAATCATGCAAAACAATAAAAAAGAAAGGTCTTCGAAAACCAGAAATCTAGGTAAGGATCCCTATTACGTATAAGGAAGGTGTTAGGCACCCTCGTACGCCCGAATAATCGGTCTTCTATGGTTTCTCCTATGCTCATGAAATGTCAGCTTTTCGGCCTTTTGCTATACGCCCGAGGGCGATATGCCATGCCATGCTTAGTGCCTTACGCTAATTGGTGCATGATGTGTAGGGGGTGTGTCTTAATGCTTAGAAGTATCACTCTTTATTTTGGGTCCGGTGCGTAATGCAAAAATATTGCATAAACATAATCAAAGTTGTATCATTTTGAGTGATTTCTCATCATTGCTTACTATATGCCTAAATGCAAGCTAAGATGCAGGAAAACTGCTGAAAACAATTTGTGCCTTCCTAATGCATCAAGGAAGAAAACCAGATGAAAACCTAAAAGCAATTCGGGCCGAGAAAGCAAGCAAAACACATGAAAAGCATGTTGTGTGCTACTGAAATCAGGCCAATGCGCCTGTTTGGTGCGTCAGACTGGTGCATCAGTCTGGTGCGCCTCCTATATGCGTCTAGGTGGGCCAGCTAAATATGCAGAGGCAAAATAGAAAGCCATGCAAAGCAAAACATCAGAGGATGCACTCTGGAAAACATG
>JAMKQA010047669.1:0-13150 GCA_024699735.1 Posidonia australis | reverse complement strand
ATCCAGCCTTCCCATTTGCATCTCATGCATTCATCCTTTTGTGGTTTTCCTCGTCTTTCCCTTAAAAGACTAGGTGGCGACTCCACTTTTCTTTTTTTCTTTTATCCTTGCGCCTTCGCCATCCATTGGCATGGCTGTGATCTCTTTCTCTCCACCCCCTTCCCTCCGGGTCGGGGCGGTCGGTCACGGATGGACGCGGTCACAGCCCCTGAACTCAATCCATAATGTTTTTTTTGGACCGTAACATTTCCAGGCCACTGAATCTTTTCTTAAATCATTAATCATGGTTTTAATTGTATTTTAAATCACATTTTTGTATGTTTCACATTTATTGATTGCATGTGCTTGTAAATTATCACTTGGACAAAGTTTTCATCAAAAAAATCATGTTTAAAATATAAATGAATATCTGATTTCACATTTTAATCAAATATGCACTCTATGTGTGAATTTTGCACAATAGACCCTGAATTCTCAAGAAATTACCAAAAGTGCAATTTTCACACATGTCATACTACAAAGTCACATTTTCTTTAAATCCTACATTCTAGCATTAAGATAAGACTTTTTGTGCACATTTTAACCATGATCTTCTCTTTTTTTTGAATTTTACACATTAGACCCTGAGTTTTTAGGAAATTATCTAGGTGCAATTCTCACACACCTCAGTGCCATAGTTTCCTTCGATTCATCATCGCACACTAGAATAGAAGTCACTGAATGTATTTTAATCCAAATTTTCACCCTTCACTATGAATTTTGCATTTTGGTCCTTGTACTTTCCCTTTATTATGCTTACATCATTTTATTGTTTTTGAGACCTTGTCTTCTACATGTTTTCATGAAAACAACATTTTCCTGACATTTTGCACACGTTTTGGCCTATCTTAGACCATGCATTATCCCCATACATGCATTTATCATATTTGACCATTGAAATGTCCAAATTGCCCCTGTGTCATCAATTCGTGCACATACATGTTAGTTATTGCACCAAGTCATGCATATTTTCTGTTTAAGTCATTCTTTAGTATCTCTTAGCCATTTAGGTACATTTTCACTCATTCTACATAGTTTTCGTTGTATTTGCATATTAGTCCATCCTTTTTGAATAAGTATGCATCTCATGTGTTTTTCCATGGATTTTTCTCCTACCTGTCTTCGTTGTATCCTTTGTTTGATATTCGATTTGACTATCTTTATTCCACATTTTCAGACTTTTTCGATTTGATTTGGATTTCATCGCCCGAGGGCGTACATTAACTGACCGAAGGGCCCACATTTGCCCCATCACGGATTATTTTTCATTTTTGATTTTCACGACCTTTTTCGTAATTCTGATGACTTGGGTTGACCCCGTTTTTGATCTTTTTGATGTCAGTATGGTTTTCCTGAATATTCTGTCCAAAAAGACCGTCACTTTATGTGATTTTCTTCACATGTCAGTTTATCTTTTTTACGTGGACTTCTTCGTAATTTTTCCATCTCGATTTCTATGATGCCTGCCATGATTCTAATGATTTGAGTCCATCGCATTTTTGTTGTTCTTAATGTCAGTGTGGTTTTCCAAAACATTCTTTCCAAAAACACTGTCATTTTATGTAAATCTCTATACATGTCACAGTTTACTTATTTTGCGTGGACTTCCTTGTAGTTTTTTCGTCTTGATTTCTGTGATGTTTTCTATAATTCTGACGATTTGAGTTAATTTTATTTTTGATTCTCTTGACGTCTGTATAATTTTCTGAGCATTTCTCGCTAGAAATCTCGTCATTTCATGTGGATTTCTTCGTAGTTTTCGCGTACCATCTCGCACATCAATCTAGTCTTGTATTGGCAATCATATTAGCATGATTAGAGCACAATTTAAGCGTAGCAAACATCCATTCAGTCTTTAGTATGCGAATCAGACTAGAAAGATTGAGCTTCTTGGGCGTACGAGGGTGCCTAACACCTTCTCCGTGCGTAATAAAAATCCTTACGCATCCTTTGTTTAGTAGACATTTGGCCTTCATATTTGCATTCCATGCATTCAGTTTTTGAGGTTGTTTGTGATTTTCCTCGTCTTTCCCTTAAAAGACTAGATGGCAACTTCTTTTCCTTTCCGTTTTATCATATCTTGTGCCTTCGCCATCTTGGCATGACTGTGGCCTCCTCCCTTTGGGGCGACCTCTCGTCAGATCCCCGAGCCAGGCATGGTCATAGTAAGAAAAGAAAAAAAAATTACATTTCATGAATAGTGGAAGTGTATAAAGGAATATAGTGCTTGGTCTTCGTGACTAAGTAGGAGATGTTGGACTGTGGTCAACGAAGATTATGATGTTGATCGGCTGAACGTTCATCCGATTCTTGTGTAATGACTGTCGGTGAATACACTAGAAATCTTGGGATCGTTGGGGCAAAGGGAGGTAACGGGAATCCATGTATGCTCCTTATAAATAGAGGTAATGGATGATGGTTGAACATAGAGAAAAAAGGAACAAAAACCATCATTAGTAATCCTTACCCATTGGATCCCCAAAAGCCACTCACAACTGCCACTGACATTGCTGCATCTACAGTAGCATTGCTACTTGATCTAGGGTTCTTATCAATTGATCAAGAGCTTTTATTCTGCCGCCTGAGATCCACCATGGGTTGGGTTTGAGAGTTGTGTGATGGGTGATTATCCAGCACGATTTGAAGAGCACTTTTATGGGACATACACTGGTGAATGGAAGCCCCCCACAAGAAAGAACCTCTTTCAATCACCAATGACTTTATTTATTATTATGATAAATCTATACGTCATCGTTGTCCCCTTACCTTTGCTGCTTTCCTCCTCTAAAGAGGGGAAAGCACTCATTGGTTACTTAGTTTATATCTACTTCACTACAAGTTAGCACCTCCAAACGAAAGATCTAAGGTGTGAAGAAAAAGAAATCTTTTTTATGACTTTTGCCTCTCAATAAGGCAGACAAAGAAAGGTGCCTAGTTAAGGATAAAGTGTAACATCAGTGACCTTCAAGTTGCACGTATCGCTCATGTATTTTTCCAAAACATTTGGGAGGCATGTTTTGCTGACACGTTTTGGGTTTCCTTGGGACAGTGAGAAGCGAGCTTCGTATGAGGAATTAGCATCCTATTGAGCTTAATATTGGTGTTTGTAGTTGATCAAAGAACAATTTAAATAAAGATTTTGATTATAATTTATGAATGATGATGGAATTCAATATGAATGTGAGAAGTTAAATGTTAATTGAGGAAAATGATAATTTTGACTTAATTAGATCTTAATGATCATTAAAGTTGAACTTTAGAAACGATTAATAATGATAATTAGGCTCTTGCACAAGTAAATGCATGCATAATGTTGTAGTGCAAGTTTTGTGTGTGAAATAACAAGTGGATGTTTAAACCTTGAGAAGTGGGCAATTGCATGAAGAGTGCAGTGCCACTTGCAACTTCAACTTTGCTAGGGGAGAGACTATTCATGGGCCAACCATCCCCTTTGAGTTGCACCAACACTTAGTGAATATAGAGAGAGACGAGAAAAAAGGAGAAGAAGAAGAAGAAGAGAGAGAGAGAGAGAAAGAGAGGGAAGGGAGCTTGAGGAAGAGGGCTTTTCCAACCGTGCATGTGTAAGAGGAGTTTGCCGTCGACTTATAGTCCCTCCAACGTGGTGTTCCTGTGTAGTCATGGAGCTCACCGACTACGATTGTCCGATGGATTGTGTGACCATACCGGTGAAACCTTGCACGGCTCTCCTTTACTGGGTGCGTGGAAGCACTCAAGGAGTCCCGATATGGTCACGACGAAGATGGTGAATCTGGAGAAGAAGACTCGACTCGGAAACACCAAGGAAGGATAAGAAAGGATAAGGAAAGGAGTCATCACCTAGTTTTTTAATGGAAAGACGAGGAAAACCAAACACACAAGAAAACCAAGAAGCAAACAAGATGCAGAAAACATGTGTGCTCCGTACATAATGGATATAATGCACAAATGAATGCGGGCCAGAGAAAGGGTAAGGATTCTGGTTACGCATGGGGAAGGGGTTAGGCACCCCTTGCTCTCGAGAAACTCGGTCTTTCTAGGTTTCCTACTTGCCAATTGTCTAATGGATGTGTGCTTGCCTATTTGAATGCTCATGCTAAAGATGACTGAAATACATGCCAAATCGAAGAGAAGTCAAATGTAGGCATTGAGAATGCTGCTTTACTGTACGCCCTTGGGCAATGAGGAAAATCGTGAAAATCAATAAATTCTCGGAAAACGTCTCGCAAATCAGCGGAAATTCGAAGAAATCTGAGAAAATCAAATTAGAGAAAATAATCCTCTTTCGGGACAATGTTGGCTTTGTTAAGCCGTTTACTGTACACCCTCGGGCGATGGAAAGGCAAAAAAAGTCAAAAGATGGGGAAATCGGAAAAAATTCGGGAAACGATGAGAAAACCGAACTTGAAGTGAGTCAGGAACGCATGCACAATGTAGGAAGAAAATGTGAGAAAACTTGTATGAAAAAGTGCGACAAAATGGGCAAAATGCATGCAAGTGTGTGACAATGAAGATTCCAGGGACCTTTGTGCAAAAAATCCAAATTCTATATGAAAATTGAAATTCTGAAGCCAAATCATCAAAAATACATAAGACACATTTCTTGTAGTTTTGAAGAAATCGAGGTCAAATGTGCAAATCTGTGCATTCTTGGTCAAATAGGGGTTAAAATGCAATTATGCCATCAAAACATGCATTCAATGCAATTCTGTGGAAATTCAGGGTAAAATATGCAAGAAAAAGAATCCATGTTGAAACCAGAAAGTTTCAAGGGCAATCCAGTAATTTTACCCTAGAAAACATGCATTTAGAGTGATTTCAAAAGAGTTCAAGGGTCAAAATGCAATTTAAACCACATCTGTGTAGATATTTGAATGCCCAGGGTTTACCTTGCAATTTTAATAGAGAAACATGCATTCAGAATGATTTCAGAAAAGTTCAGGGGATAAAATGCAAATTAACCACAGAACTATGCATTCATAATGATTTTCAGAAAAGTTCAGAGGCCAAAATGCAATTTAACCAGAGAAAAATGCATTCAAAAGAGTTTTAGAAAAGTTTAGAGGCTAAAATGCAAATTAACCAAAGAAATATGCATTCAGAATGATTTTCATGAAACTCAAGGGTTTAAATGCAAATTAACCAGAAAAATATGCATTCAGAATGATTTTAATGAAGATCAGGGGCTTAAATGCAATTTGCAAGCCTAGAAAACTTTATTAGAGAAGCTCAGGGGAGACAATGCAATATTTTCTGTTAAAACTTTATTCAAACGATTTAAGAAAAATGTGCAAGGACCTAAATGTAAGAGAAAAGACCTATTTGCAATGAAAATAGGATCTAAATGAATGATCACAAAAGTTACTGAAGTTTTATCAAAAGAAAATTGTTTTTATTTTAAAAAGAGAAAAAAAGGATCGATGGCTGTCGACGACGGAACTCCGCTGTCGACGACCGCTGGAGGGGCTGTTGGAGGCAATCCCATGGCTTGATCTAAGATCAGACCCCGTGGGAAGCAAGAAGAGAAGGAGGGGAAGAGATCCAACGGCCTGGATCGCAGATTTGACGGCTGGAGAGGGCCTCCCACCTCCCTCGCCGTCGACACGACTCCGGCGACGGTGTCGAAGAAGAAAGGAGCTCCGGAGGTTGCGGCGCGGCGATCCAGAGGTCCAAGTGGCTGCAGGGCGTCGAGAGGAGCATTCCCTTTCCATCAGAGGCCAAAACGGTGAAGGATCGCGCAATGCGGGTTCTGTCAACCATTGTCGTCGTCTCCTCCGGCGAGCGACGTTGCGGGAGCGATCCAAGGCTCGAGAAGTGGCCTGATGGCCCCAATGTGCTTGGGGGAATTCCGTGGAGTGCTTCTGGAGGCTCGAAAAAGCGCGGCGAGGCTGGAGGCATGTGTTCAGTCGCGATGGACAGCCTTCTTCTCCGGCGACGGCGACGTGGCGCGACTCCGACGATCTTCTGGTGGAGGCTCCGAGAGGCTGCGAAACGGCGTTTCGACTGGCAAAGAAGCAAGAGGGAGGCCAGGAGAGGAAGACTTAAGCTACTAGGTCCAGGGACAAGCCCTGGACCAGTCCCCCCACCTAGGCCACTGGAAAACGACTCCAGCGAGGCCTGGGGGCTGATTCCAACTAGAGGAAACCTCTGGACTTGTTGGAATCGACCAGAGAATGTAGAGGGAGACCTAGGAAGCTAGAATTTAAATGAAACGAAGTCTGGTGGAGAGCGTACCTGGTAATGCGTTGTAACTCGCCAGAAGTGGTTGAAACTCTAACTCCTCCCCTCCGCGAACCTCCTCTCTCTTCCTAGAATTCTCTCTATCTCCTCCTCCCTTTCTCTCTCGCTCAGTTCTCTCTGTTTTTTTCTCCCTCTGTTCTTCTGCGTTTCTTCTTTGTTGCTCCTCCTTTTATAGGTGAACCCATCACAAATTCTAACAAACAGCCACCACCCGTAACAAACCACAACAGACCCGACATCCTGTAACAAACCAGCATCACGGCTGTCCCCCACGCACCTCCATCTTGTTTGCCCCCCGCGTCGACGATCAACGGCCATCCGAGCTCATGGTAAAGCATCTAGCGACCCCAGTTCGTGGAGGGCTCGAGCTTGGTTGCTGCTGGACAACTTGGTGAGCCAGGAACGGAGGGAAATGATTCAGCTGGATGGGCTGTGGCTGGATCATGGCCTTTGGCTTGGTTCATTTGGAAGAAGAAGAAATGGGTTGAAGTGTTGTGGGCCTCCATGGGCCTAAGTAGGCTTTCATGGGCCTTGGTAGATTTGATGGGCTTTCATGGGCCTTAGCTTTGATGGGTTTGATGGGCCTTGGTGGGCTTTGGTTGGCCTTCATGGGTTTGACGGGCTTTCATGGGCCTAATGGGCCTAAGTGGGCTTAATGGGCTTTGGTGGGCTTAATGGGCCTTGGTGGGCTTAATGTGCTTTCATGGGCCTTGGTGGATTTGATGGGCTTTCATGGGCCTTGGCTTTGATGGGTTTAATGGGCTTTGGTGGGCTTAATGGGCCTTCATGAACTTAATGGGCCTAAGTGGGTGTTGTTTGGCTTTGGGATCATTTATGATTAAAGGCTCAGCTACCACAATTCCAGCCTGCAGACCTGCAAAACTGGGGTGTCTACATATTGCAATTGTTGCAGTGGACTACGATGAGTGGGTTTGGATTTTCTGAGTTGATCTTCTATTTTCCCCTCTACATGCGTCTGGATTGGGTCTTTTGTTTGAATTTTGGCTGTGGTTAAAGGCAATAGAGGTTTGGGTGTGAATGAAGGTTGTGATCGAAGCTCCAATGAGTGTAAACTGTCAGCATAAGTGTTGGATTTGTGTACTTTGAACTCAAGGTATACACTCTACTGAGAACACAGGATGTAATTTTGATTCGAGATTTTGGATGCATGTAGAGTATATGTTGATGCTTGAACTGAAAGTGAGATTTCTTATTTGAATTAATGACTTATATATGCATTTATGCATCGTTCGAAAGGAAATTTTATTACTGTAAATCAACTATTGTATATTGCCCAATACAAATATCAGATTTCAATGATTTTGAATGTAGTAGATAGATGATTTAGAGAATTTCAATTTTCTGAATTATATATTGCCCAATACATGTGAATCTTTATAGTAGTTTTTCCACTATCCTATTTTTTAATGGAATTGTTGAATATTTTACATATTTATTTTCTGGTATGGTTTGTTTGGGAATCTTAGAAATTCCTCAATGTGTGGGGCTTGACTTTGGATGCTCTATTTGAAGAGAGAGTCGTCATAGCAAAGTCGCATGTTTGGGTCGGTTTTTGTTGGTGTATTTTCTGATATTTGAGGAATTTTTAAATGTTTTCCTTCAAAAGTTTTGGAAAATATGAAAAAATAATTTTAAAGGATTTCTATTATTTTTATTGTGAACCACGAGGTGAGGTTGAAAGATAAAAGGATCGAGGCTGAGGTTTGAGAACCAATAAGTTGAAGGATTGTGTTGACAAGACCAGAAGATATGATGATACTTTTAAATGATCGAGCACAAGGTTGAAACTGAGGTTCAAGTGTTAGGTGCTTGTAGAATCAGGAGGTTTGAGTCCTCTAAGTGGTTTGGACATTAAAACTTAAGATGTAGAGAGGGCGTATTCTACGGAGTAAGTCAGTACATGATATGCGTATGCCTCACTTCTAGTGACATCCTTAAGTAGACAGTTGTAAAGGTTCTTCAGGACCCAAGATAAGGAAACTCCTCATATGGTAGCTCATTTGTTGCAGTGCACTGTGTTTCGACAACTGCTTGTGTGCCAATGTTAGTTGCTTTGCATCGGACAACATGACAAGTTTTGTTTGGTTGTGTTGTGTTTTCAGTGGATCAATGATAATTTTTGGGTCCATGTCTAAATGATTGAATGCATCATAATTTTAAGTGGTTTTAAATTTGAGGCATAGAGATTTGAGAAATGCATGTTTAAACTTTTCCTACATGCTCCTAAGTTCATTTAGTTTTTTTGTACTTTTGGTTCCTAAGTGAACCATTGGTCGATTTGCAGTGAAATTAACTACAAAATCTCTTACACGTGTGGGACATGCATTTGAGGTGCACGCTTTTTTTCTTCTAAGTTTTAAGTTTTCCATAGATTTTCATATTTATCTTAGTCTTCTTAATGAAGTGTAGTGTGTGCTAGGTGACCTTTTTTGTGGTCACTTACGTGAACATGATTGTATTTTGCAGATACAGATTAGTAATAGTTTCACATTCTATACATATAGACTGAGACTCCGTTTGGAACCTATTATTTATAGAAATTAGATTATGAGGTTTTAATAGAAGATGGCTTTTGAGAGTATTTGTAGAAGCTTGATTTTAACTTAGTTATGAAAATCCTGTTTGGCAAATAAAGGTTCCATAGTAATAGTTAGATTCTAACAATATTAATTTTACATATTTACCTCCCATCCAATGGCAAATCTGTAAATAATAAGGACATTTCTATGTAATTAATTTAAAAAATCAAGACTACAAATGTAAATACATATCTCATTTATTCAGCTTCTGTCAAAAGCTTTCTCTGGTCAGCTTCTAAGAAACCATGTTTTTACACATGATTTTTGGATCCAGAAGCTATAGCTTCTTTGATAAGTGGGCTCCTAAAACCCTGTTTGGAACTACTTTTAGGATATTTGATAGTTTGGCAAAAGCTAACCACTCAAAAGCTGTCTATAAGCAGTTCCAAACAGGGTCTGAGTCACGTGGTCATACACTACAGATTCTTGGGTAGAATATTTAAACTTCTAATTGTTGAAATGCTTCCTTTAATTAATGCTCATAGATTTGAATTTATTTTTGATTAATTAGCTTTTGATTAGGATTTAATTAGACTTTTGCGATAGGGGTCGTGGATAGTGGCGAAGCCACGTAGTGTCAAGGTAGGTCATATAACCCACCCAAATTATGACAAACCCCTCAACTATATATTTAAAAAAAAATTGCACCATTTTACCAAATTACCTAAATCCTAATTCTTCTTTTCATTCTCAACTTTCTCTTTCAACTCTCTCTCAATCTCTCTCGACTCTCACAGTCTCACTCGACGACCAACGGCCAACCCTAACAAAAGTCAAAAACCCTATTACACTTTGCCCTCCGCAACCCCACCGCTCTTCACCCTCTACAACCCCTTCACCCTCTACAACCCCACCGCCCTTCACCCTCTACAACCCCACCACCCTCGATCAACGATCCATTGCAAGGACCTCTAACAACCCCATTACCCTTCGACCATTATTGGTCCCTCGACAATGCAAGACCACAAGTCCTCACAACTGCTACATTCCTACTACGCTCACTCGCTCAATTGCTTTCGTTCAAGTGTCCTCCATCGCCAATTCGCCTCGTTGGCCGTCACCCGATGCTCTGCTCCCCTCCACAAGTTGGTCTCCTCTTGCCACAAATTCTGATAGCCTATCAAATTGCTCCTGTAATGCAAAGATCTCTCTAAGTGGTTATCACTCTAATGGTTATATGAAGATTTTGTTCTTGCAAATTGAATTTTTGCGGGACCTATCAAATAACAATTTGAGTGATCTGGTGTCGTGCTTCCCAATTCCCAGCAAGGACCATTAAGGCATCAAGTAAGGATTTTCTTTGTTAATTGTTATTCTTGTTTTAATTTTTTTGTTATGATGTTATCCCAACAAGGATCTTGTGGATTTTCTTTGTTATTCCTGTTTATTTTCTATTTTTCTTTCATGTTCTATAAGTAGTCCTAATTGTGAAATAATTGTATTTTGTAAATAGATATTGATAAATATTTGATAAAAAAGAGACCTTTAGAGGAATCATCAATGAAAAATAAACCAAGTCTTACTATTAATTAGTCAAGAATGTAGTCAACCACTATCTTCAAGTTCAAATGATACTTTGTTCATAAATGATTGTCTAGTTGCTTACATTGAACACAATGTAGTCAATGAGATCAACAATAAGATTATCATGGAACAATTTCAGAACATACGATTTCGTCGTGGAACTTTGTAATGTAAGTGTTACTTTTATTGTTATTTACAATTTTAATATAATACATTTTTTTTTATTTAGTAATTTTTTTCCAATCATTAGACTTTAGACTTTTATATGAGTCATCATTCAAAATTTCTTGACTTCACCACGGATAAGTGGAAAGGACTAGAATGATTTAGAAAGAGAAAGAACTTGTCTGTCACTTGTCACTTATATCTGTGTCACTGCAAGTCAACACCTCCGAAAGAAAGATCTAAGGTACAAAGAAAAAGAAATCTTTTTTATAACATTCCACTTCTGGATAAGGCATGCACAGAAACGAACCCAGTCAAGGAGGAAGGATAAGTGGAAAGGACCAGAACGAACACGAAATTTAGAGAAGAGATAAAAGTCCTCAAGGCCAAGTCTTTGCAAAGTGTCCGTGAGAAGCGCTTGCTTATTCTTGCTCACGAGCCCGAGTCCCAAATCTTTCACTTCACATTAATCTATTGATTAGAACATTTATAATTATATAACAAAAAATTCTGAAGTACCCATGATATTATCTCACAATGTTATTACTTTTGAATAATAATTACAATTATTTATTTATAGTTACACATTCCACCACCCTTAATTCTTTATGTTTGCATGAACGATCAAAATGAAAGTTTTTATACCCATCAAAATTTTTAATACTTATATAGGTATCATAGGCACACCCTTATATAATTATTAAATTATTATTTATATTTTTTTGAAAAGATATTTTGACAGTTATTTGCGTTTTATTCTGACAAAGTTTTATAATTATTTTTCTGATATAATCTCTTCGTATTTATGTTAATTAAATATACAATTGACTATAAAAATTTTAATAATATATATTTTTTAACTACTAAAAAATACACTTTGAAAAACTAGACTTCCGGGAAATATAGTTAAAGATACTAAAATACCCTCACTTTCAACTTTTCCTTGCAACATATCCACCCAGGCACTTCAACATTTCCAGATGTCAGCAACTACCTCGTCCTACGTGACTCCTCCTTCGCTCCACATTTGCCACAACTCCTCCACTTACTCTGAGGAAGCTCTGCTCTCTACACGTAATTGATTGCTTGCTCTACTCTCTGCGCTACAGTGCTCTCCGCGTGCCCTAATAGCGTAGGGTTCTCTGCGATGGCTTCCTCTGGGAGGCGAGCTTCTGGTTGTGGGGCTTCCTCTGGGAGGCGAGCGCCGTACTTCCTCCGGTCCTGTAAGCAACCCCCTCCTGCTGCGGCCCTTCCTGAGGGCTCAGTGAGTGGTTCTCCTCAGCGGCTGGTAACCTCTTTTAACCCTGTGCTTGGCTCGAATCTGGGTAATCGTAAGTGTAAGGCGGTCACCCCCCTTGCGCCCCGACCTGTCTCTTGCGGTCGGAAGGCCATTTCTGGCCTTAGGAGGGGTTCTCCCCCTTCTGTTACTACTAGATTGCCCCGATCGAGGGATCTGGTGATTTCCCTTGGTGCTAGGGTTTGTTTTCACTCTGATTTGGCGACCTCTTCATATACTGTGGTGGATTGCATGTTTATTGGTAGATCCTTGTTGCCAAACTGGTTTCTCTCAGTAAAATTGATTTCTATGCATTTGGGTGTTTTTGCCCCGGCTGGATCTGTTACTTTGGAATATTTTTTTGCCTCCGTTGCGAACATGCCTACTACTACTATTATTGCTGTGGATAATTTATTAGATGATGGCTGCGCTCAATTGCGAGTGTTTTCCCCTGAGTTTCCCAGTTCTGATCCTGTTTTTGTTCCATGGTTTTTGGCGAACTTGTGCTCGCCGGTGGGATCTCGTCGTGGAACTCTGTTTCCCCGAAGAGACGCTGTGCAGGAGTCATCTGACTCCTCGGGGTCTGTTTGGGGGTACTCTAGGTATTCCCCCCCTAAGGTCCTTAATGAGACCCACACGTTCTATGATGATTTTGATGAGTTGGACGACATTCTTCGGGTCGATTTCGTAAACCTAATTGAGTCAGACTATTCACCCACTCACTATGTCTCATCCGAATTTATTGCCGCCTCTCCTGCTACTCTTGCGGTGGATTTTCGAAATCTCTTTAATTGCCCCGCGCCTTTCTTTTTGTCAGATTACTCTGACGAAAACCTCTTTGCGTCCCTTGAGAAGCGGGACCAGTCACATTGCATTAACTCCCTGGCTGCGTTTCACAAAGCGCGTGTTAATGACGAGTTCGATGAGGCGGGAAAATCTTTTTGCTTGGGGAATAAGAATCTTAATAATTCCCTAGATTATATCAACCTTCCATTTAATAAGCAAGTTAATGGAGAAGTTTCTGGGTGTTTATTTTCGGGCGTCGAAACTTTAGGTTTGTCGCCGCATGTGGGTACGCACCCTGACACAGACGTTTCGTCTGGCTCACACCGTCTTTCTGAGTCACCCACTACTCTGAATCCCTCTGCCGCTCGATATCTTCCCACTGGGTCGCGATTCAGGGTACTATCTTCCCCCCAACTTCATTCACCTTCCGGAAGAATTATCTCTTCTGGTCCTGGTATACCTCGGATTTTTGGGGAAGAGCTTTCCGCTGGGTGGGAAAGGATTAATAGGCATAAGGCGCGCC
>JAMKQA010047668.1:0-11791 GCA_024699735.1 Posidonia australis | reverse complement strand
TTCTTCTTAGGGTTTTGTTGGATTTTAGGTGGATTTTAGCTGGATTAAGTGGTTTATTTGCTTTTTAGTGAATTTTAATGGGTTTTAGTGTTTTATTGGGTCATGTGGGCTAGTGTGGGTCTGATTGGGACCTACGTGGACTAGGGTTTTGGTGTTCGCTACCAGAGTATCAACCGGAGGAGCCTGCTACCAAATGAGCTCAAAATTGGGGTGTCTACAGATACTCTGAGGCGCATCAGCTATACGCCAAATTCTCCAAGTGTGAGTTCTGGCTAAGTGAAGTCATGTTCCTTGGCCATTTGATTTCTGGAGAAGGCATCAAAATGGATCCTACCAAGGTTGAGGCGGTGAGTAGTTGGGAGCGACCAAGGATTGTGTCGAAGATTAGGAGTTTCTTGGGTTTGACGGGCTATTATAGGAGGTTTATCAGGGATTTCTCCTCCATGGTCGTGCCTTTGATAGAGTTGATCAGGAAGGTAGTTCCTTTCTATTGGGACAAGAATTGTGAAGCGAGTTTCCAAGAGTTGAAGTCTCGTTTGGTTTCTGCCCTTATGTTGACTCTGCCTACTAGAAGTGGTGGCTTAACAGTGTATAGTGATGCCAATGGCATTGGGTTAGGTTGTGTTCTGATGCAGCATGGCAATGTTATCGCATATGCTTCGCGCCAGCTGAAGGATCATGAGAAGAACTACCCTACCCACGATTTGGAGATGGCTTCCGTAGTGTTCGCTCTCAAGCTCTGGCGACACTATCTCTATGGAGAGCAGTTTGAGGTCATCACCGATCATCAGAGCCTGAAGTATATCTTCACGCAAAGAGACCTCAACCTGAGGCAACGCCGTTGTTTCGAGTATTTGAAGAATTATGATTTCAACCTGTCCTACCATCCCAACAAGGCCAACGTGGTCACCGATGCCCTGAGTCGACGTACACACGTGATGGTGAGCCTTACGGTCAAGGAATGGACCATGTTGGAGGATATGGTGAGCTGCAGGCCGAAGCGGCAAGCTTGGGGAACGGTTGGTGCCTAGGTGGCCAACCTGTTTGTTCACCCCAAGTTGTTAGAGTTTATTGTCACCTGCCAGCAGCTGGATCTGTTTGTTTAGGCTGTGTTTGAGAAGCTGGACGCTGGTAGAGAGCCTCATTTCTCTATTGGGGCATATGAAGAGTTGAGGTATGATATGTGTCTGTATGTGCTTTAGCATGAGGAGGCCAGGCAGATGTTGCTAGATGAAGTGCATCAGTCCAAGTACACTATTCACCCTAGTAGTACGAAGATGTACCGAGACCTGAACCGGAATTTTTTGTGGCCTGGAATGAAGAGAGATGTTACTGACCATGTGGCGAGGTGTACTACCTGATAGTTGGTCAAGGCAGAGCACCAGAGGCCTGGAGGGACCTCGCAGCAGTTGGATATTCCTGTGTGGAAGTGAGAGCCGATGGACTTCGTGACTAGTTTGCCGTGGACTTAGAGGAAGAACAATATCATGTGGGTGATCATGGACCGACAAAGCAAGTTTGCTCTCTTCCTGGCCATTTGGGTGAAGCTTTTGATGCACTGCCTGGCGGAGTTGTATGTCTTCGAGGTGGTGAGCCTGCATGGTGTACTGGTGTCCATCATGTCGAATAGAGACACGATGTTCACATCAAGGTTCTGGAGGAACTCTACAGGAGGCCTTGGCACTATGCTCAATTATAGCATGGCATTTCATCCTCAGTCGAATGGTCAGATAGAGAGGACCATTTGCCGCTGATCGAGTTCACCTACAATAATAGTTATCACTCGAGCATCGGGATGGCGCCGTACAAAGCTTTGTACGGTAAGCCATGTAGGTTGCCAGTTTGCTGGAGTGAAGTGGGCGAGCGTCAATTGATTGGTCCTAAGCTTGTGCAGTTGTATGCAGACAAGGTGGATTTGATAAGGAGCAGGTTGTTGGGTGCACAATGTCGGCAGAAGAGCTATGCCAACAGGAGGCGGAGACCACTGGAGTTTCTGATGGGAGACTATGTGTTCCTGAAGGTGTCGCCGACCAAGGGTGTCATACGGTTTGGGAATCGTGGCAAGTTGAGTCCCCGTTATATTAGTTTGTACCAGATCACCTAGAGGTTTGGTGAGGTTGCTTACCATTGGATCTACCACCAAAGATGTCGTCTGTGCATGACGTATTCCATGTCTCCATGTTGAGGAAGTGCCTGGCTGACGTTTCTCATGTGATTCCAGTTCAGCCAAAAGGGCTCCAAGAAGATCTATCCTTTGTGGAGGATGTCGTCGAGATTGATGACCACAAGGAGCAGGTGCTGCGGAATAGGGTGATTCCACTAGTTTTAGTGTGGTGGCGGCATCATGGAGCTGAAGAGGCCACGTGGGAACGTAAAGAAGCCATCCTAGCCCAGTACCCGTATCTTTTCGCCTAGTGATTTTTAGGGCAAAATCTTCTATTAAGGGAGTTAGGATGTAAAACCCGTAAAATTTATTCCATAATTATTTACATTTTATGAATTTTATTCCTGAATAGGTGTTACTTTTCCGAGGCCCGTTGTATGGTTTGGTGCTTTTAGGCTTGGGCCTCGTGGGCCAGCTTCTTTTTGCGTGTTCCTGTGCGTGGTTGGCACTGTGCATTGTGGCATTGTGCGTGTGGGGCCCGAGTGTGGGGTCCTCGTGGAGCTCGTGCTCATGGGTCGTTGGTTGCGGCAGGTGGTTGGGCGGAGTGGTCGGTGTGCTCGTGCGATGTGCCTGTGCCTGAGACGCGTAGGTGAGCATGCTCTCAACTACTACTTGCGTAGGCTTTATAAGCCACACCGCACTCCTCCATCGTTTCGTCGCCATTTTCTCCTTCTTTCTTCTTCTTTCCTCCCCTCCTCAGGCACATTTCTTCTCCTCCCCACCCTCCTTTCCTTCTCTTCCTCCTCACTCTTCCTCCTCCACCCCCTTCTCCTTCCACACGTCTCCCATGTTTTCCCCTACATCACATGTCGAGAGAGAGAGAGAGAAAGTTTGAGGGAGAGAAACGGAGGGCTGTGGCGGCTCGTGGCGGTGCGTGGAGCTTGGGTGGAGCATCCTTGGGGTCTGGGAGTGTCGAAGGATGTGCGGGGTCGCCAGGTTTCGCTGGAGTTGATCGGAGATCGTCGGAGGCCGTTGTCAGGTACGCATCTCCACCTAATGTAATAGAGAGCATGAAATTGGTAGAAAATGCTAGGGTTGCATGAAAACTTGGTAAATTTACTTTCCGAGAATTTATTGTGATTTATTGTGTATTAATGGTGGATTTATGGGCATTTATGCCGGTGGTTGCGTTTTGGGTCATTTTGACCCTTCTGCCTTTGCGATTTTATATCTTGATGCATGGTGAATGGATTTTGGTTTTGTTTGTGTGGATTTGGAGTAGACTCGAGGGTCTACGTCTTTGTTTTATGTAAGATTTTTGGTACTTGTTTAGGGGGTCCGATCGGAGGTCCCAATTTGGGTGATTTCAGACTATAGGGTTTTGGGTTGTTTTCAGGGATCGCAGATTCAGCATACTGAAGTGAAAACGACATACTGTATCAGTGAATTTTGGTATACCGATTTCGTTCGGTATATCGGTTTTCTGTCAGTTTGGTCCTCTAGTCGATTTGACCTATCAAATCACCTTGATCGACCGATCTAGTAGATTTCGACATACCGGAGCCAGAACGGCATGCCGAATCAGTGGATTTTAGCATACCAAACCTGCTTTCCGGTATGCCGAATCGGGGCCCAATATGTTTATAAAATGTGTTTCCATAGGGTTTTCTTGATTGATGTGTTTTGTCCCATTGAGAGGGACTGTGAGGCCATCAATGGTGGTCTCCTGGGACCCCTGATGCGTTGTTTTGCTGAGGTTTGGAAGAATTTTCAAAGATATGAAAATGGATTTGGAAATGGATTTCAAAGAAATAGTTGGCCTGTTTTGGAAAATGTTTTCTTGATTTTCTTTTTGCGGGTCGAGACAGTGTCGGACCATGTCGTCAAAACCAGGTAATGTGACGACATTCTCTGGTGGTCGAGCGTGACTCCCTAGTTAAGGGCGTGACTCCCTGGTTAAGGTCGAGGGCTGAGATACCTGAGGCTGAGGGGCGTCGAGTCCTAGAGGTATGAGACTCCTTGACTGTCATCTCAAGGCTAGGATTGTGGTCCACGGATTGAGGTGTCTTGTGACATGACGGGAAGGTATGATAGTCCTGTTGTTGCTGTAAGGACTGAGGCTCAGGTATCGTCGGGTGAGGAGGTATGATACTCCCTCCTGAGCACCGTGTGTGGAGGACGCCGTGAGGGTGAGACACGTGACCCGTAGCTGGTAGCGTCCTGAGAGACAGGACAACCTTCCCAGGGAGGGGTTGGCATTATGAGAGTTCTCTAGGTGGGAGAATCGCACACTGTGGCTTTATGAGACGGTGGTTGGTTCCTACATAGGGTGGCACACTGTGGCAATGCAGAACGCCGTGGTCGCTCCTCAATGGACTACGTGTAGCCAGAGTTAGGTTGTCTGGTGCTCGGCTTCTCGACTCACTGTGTGTGGTTTTGGCCATTGATGGCTTTTGCTTATGGCTTTGGGCTAGTAGAGCCTCGATTGTGGTTTTGGCCAGTGTGGGCCTAGTTTATGAGGTTTTGAGAAATGGTTTGCGAAATGTATTTAAAAGGAAAATTTATTATAGTTTTGTTTTCCGAGGTTTTCCTTGGGATGCGTACTGAGTGACGTTTGTCACTCATACGTTTTTTCTCGTGTTTTTGGTTTACAAGTGCAGGCATGCAGAGGGTTTAGCGCAGTGCATATAGTCTGGAGTCTTCTAGCCGCACACACAGGTTCCTGATAGTTACATATTTACTGTCTGGCTTTAATTTCCCTGTAATTTAATTGTTTTAAATTATTGTGGAAAATGTGGGGTGTGACACAAAACCTCACAATCACAAGAAACAACAAATTATTCATTAATAAACGATTTATACAATATTACAATTAATTACATGGTTTATATTTAAAATGGATAATCAGTCCAAATGTGTTATGGTTTTGTAGGACTTAACTCACTTTTGTTCTTGAATGAGTATTTGTATGTCTTAACTTACTTTTGGTTTTAAATGAGTATTATGTTAGGGAATGATTGGTATGGTTCATGAGTGAAATATGGAATGATATATGATTGACATATGATGTCTTTAGAAAAAGTTTTAAGGGCCGTCAACATAGCAAAACATATAATCTTATTGTAAGGGGGTGTTCAAAATTGTTATACTATCATCAACATAGCAAAACATAATGGCAGGTCATTAACTTACGTTTGTATGATCGTTTAAACATTTTTCATGATTCTTCTTTTTGCTTAAGACTATTATTTTTGCTTATGACAAAAAGGGAAAGAAATTCCTATTAATAAGGGGTGCATTCATTTATAAAATATTATTGATAGGGGGAGCATTCATGAATAGAGTATATATAGTTTTGTCATCATCAAAAAGGAGGAGATTGTTGGAAAATATCATCCACAAGTTTTGATGATAACAAAAATTGTTGTTATGTTTTAATTCCTATGTTTAAGAATTATGGATAGTAAAAAGATTAGATATCTTCAACGACAAAAGCTATAAGAAGAAACATGGAAGCAAGGAAGATGGTCAGCTTCAAAGATGGAGAAAAAGAAGACCAAAGCATTGAAGGCTGGAAGAAACAAAAGATGAACGGCAAAAATATCATTTCTTATGTATATCAAAAATCACTGTAATTGTATTTATTTTCTTATGTATTGTCTAGGATATGTAAAGATCTCCCATCATATGTCATCATCCTAGCTAGGAAACACATTAGGAATGATCCTTAGAAAAAAAATTAGAGAAAAAGATTCAAGACCATTATCAGGCTACTGATTCATTCGGTATACCTAAAATTGGGAAATATTATTTTATCGGGGTAACGGCTAATTGGAAACTCAACCGTTTGGGCACTACTGGATTTCGAGCTACCGATTATTTCAGTATCCCGATTTGGCCCATCCATTACTGATTTTGGTCACCCAAACAATTTTGGTGTACTGAATCAATTGTCAGTTGGCAAAAGATTTTGTAAACTTTAGACACAACTTGAGTTGAGCTTAATATCTATAAATAGAGTCCCAATAACCCCAGAAAGAATCACCAATTCAAAGATTGCAAACATCATTTACATACTTTCTCTCTTGAGCTAAATTCACATCATGCACTAGTCTCCCAAGTCCTTAAGCTTCACACATTCTATTCATTGCATTGGCTATTGATTGAGAGATCATAGAAAGTGTTGTAAAAGAGCATTGTAAAGGAATACCACAAGATTCTTCTCTGAAGTGAGGAGAATCTGTGGAGAGCGGGGTAGGAGAAGGTCTTCCTCCAACAAGTAAGTGTAAAGTTTCTATTATAGAAAGGGAAAATCTCAAGAAGGGTCTTGAAGAGTGGACTAGGCTGGAGTTGGCCGAACCACTATAAATCCTTATGTGTGTAACTAATTGTCTCTTTACCTCATTCTTGTGAATTGCTTAATTATTTTATTATTGTTGCTATTCATTTATGAATAAACAAAAAGTGACAAGATTAAATACAATTCTCTATTCACCCGCTCTAGAGAAGCCATTTGATCTAACAATCTGTTCCCTCGTCGGCTGCTGCGATGCACTTTTGGCCTTCTTGGGAGGTTCTGGACAGGATTTTTGGACATGTCCCACCTTCCCGCAATAGTAGCACACCACCGAAGTTGGAGTCCGCCGAGGATACGGACAGTGTCTAGCAATGTGGCCCACTTAACTACAGTTGAAACATTGACTCCTACTGGGAGCATTGGATCCTATTTGACTATAGCCGTCTCTGCTACTAACAGAAAAGCTACGTCGTCCCGCAAAGGTACCACCAAACTTCTCCTTACGCTTCTTCCCAAGGCTACCCGAATCACTAGAACTTGGAGCACCGAATAAAGAGAACTGAGAAGTAAAAGAAGACTTACTCTTCCCTTTAGGACGGTTCTCCAAGAACTTCTTGTGCTTCCCTTCAATGCGATAGGCTATCCCAACCATGTCCGCCACAGTCTAATATCGACAGCCCATTACCTTCACCCACAACCCTGATTGCAAGCCATCCAAGACCCTCTGTGCCTGCTCCTCCTCAAACTCATAAACAAGAGCGAAACATTCCAACCAGGCAAACTCGATCTCATACTTGAGCATCGACATAGTGCCTTGCTCTAGATTCGCGAAGTCTCGATGAAATTCCTCCTTCACAAGCAATAGGAAATACTTCTCATTGAAGGCCATCTTGAAATCCTTCCACTAGATACGAACAGTCACCGAGTCCGAGAACTTCACCCACTGCACTGACTTTCATCACTTATCTGTCTCACCTTCCAGCAGATAAGTCGCCAGCCACACCCAATGCTCTTCTGGGCACGACATGTTGGATAGCATCTTCACCACTCTCTTCAACCAAGCCTTTCTGTCCTCTACGCCAACCTTTCCCTTCAATGACGATGGATGAAGCTTTGTGAACAGGCTCAACCATAGGTCATCTGACAGCTCATTGGAACTATTCTTGCTAAAAGTATGGGAGATCCCGTGCGCCAAGCTCTGCAATTCGACATGAACCGCCTTTTATTCACCCACTTCCTCACGAAGCTCGAAATCTTTGGCTGGAGCCTTACCCTTGCAACCACAAGGAGGCATCCTGCAAAATGAGAGAGGCAAAACACCTACACCACAAGCAAAATAACAAACAGAAATCCATGAAGAAAACATCAAGTGCAGACTCAACCATGCATGCAAAACCTATGGAGTCTCTAGACCAGACACCCTAAGCTAGTGCGACCTCGTGAACCTAGTACACTGATACCAATCTAAAATGCCCCTAATTTCCCACAATAATTTAAACAAATTAAATTAGAAGAAATTAAAAGTGAAATAGTAATATCAAACAACTAGGAACCTCTATGTGTGGTTAAAAGACTTCAGACTATATGCACTATGCAAGACCCACCCGCTCGCCTGCATCTGCAACCTAAAAACCACGAGAAACAATGTGAGTGACAAAAGTCACCCAACACGCACCCCATAAAACAATAGAAAACAAAACTATATTAATTTTCCTTTCAAATCATTTAGCAATCATTTTCTCCCAAATCCACCAAAACTAACAACTTAGGCCAAACAGGCCAAAAACAACAAAACAAAGCCCTATCAAGCCCATACCATAAGAAACACGGCCCACACCAACCATACCAAACAGGCAAAGGCTCTACCAACCCAAAACACAAGTGATACCCTCAATGGCCAAAACCATACACAATGAGTCGAGAATTCCCGCTCTATGCAATCAACTCTGGCTACAAGTAGCCACCAAGGTGCACTGTACTACCATGGTGTGCTATCCTATGCAGGAGCCAACCATCATCCCATGATTCACCTATCTGAAGAACCCTCACAAAACCAACCTCTCTTGGGAAGGCAATTTTATCTCTCAAGATGTTACCAACTACGGGGCACATGTCCCACCGACACTGCCCACCACAGGATATGCCTCCTCATGGCATCCTCCACATGGTGTTCAAGAGAGAGACTCATACCTCCACACCCGACAACACCCGAGCCTCAGTGCTCATAGCAACAACAGGAGTATCATACCTCCCCATCATGCCAGAAAACACCTCAACCCTCAGACCACAACCCTAGCTTCGAAATGACAATTGAGGAGTCTCATACCTCCAAGATTCAACAAATCTCTACCTCAAGTATCTTGACCTCCGACCTTAACATAGGTAACACACCCGACCAACCGGCAAGTGTCATCACACCCCTTGGTTCAGACAACACGGCCCATGGTCTCTCGGCTCGTACATAAAAAACCAAGAAAATCATTTCTAAAACGGGCCATATCATTTTTTTGAAAACCATTTTCAAAATCATTTTATATCTTTGGAAAACTGTTCCATAATCTCCATAAAACTAGCGCATCAGGCGTCCCACAAAACCACCACTAATGACCCACAATCTCATCTCAAATGGGCAAAACAAACCAATCCGAAAAACCCTCGAAAATAACTTTTATAAAAGCAACTAGGGCCTGATTTAGCACGTCGAATTGGGCTGGTCTACTGAACTAAGCTCAGGACACCAAAACGGTAGACTGAAATCGAATCGGTCACCCAAAAATCCTCGATTCGGTAAACCGAAAAGAATCAGTCGACTGCACTAAGTCCAACGATCAACACTCAAGGTATGGAATGGCAGACTGAACGAATTCGACCGATCGAACCAAGGCCAGAAGGACCAAAACTAACAAAAAAATGGTATACCAAAATGGTTCAGTATGTCATTTTCTACGAAACCAAAAAACAACCCCAAACCTCTTTCTAACTCTTCTCCCAAATGGGAGTGAGGGGCAGACCTACCAAACAACTACAATAAAATCCACATAAAACATATGTCGTAGATCCTTGAGTCTACTCCAAAACCATACAAACCAAACTAAAATCCATTCACCATAGCTCATGCATCAAAATCATAAAGGCAGACGAGTCAAAAGGAACCAAAACTCAACCACTAACATTAATGGCCATAAAGGCCTCATAATTTACCAAAAATCATAATAAATTCTAGGAATGAAAATTTATCTAAATTTCATGCATTCCTAGCATTTCTACCATTTTCATGCTTTCTACTATAAGAGATGAGATGCATACCTCAAAATGACCTTCGACGACCCAACTCTAATGTCGGCCAACCACTACACCATCGGTGAGCCACGACCACTCCGAAGCTCATTGCATATGACCGCATACCATCGCCAACTCTCGAGCACACCAAAAGGGGAGGAGAAGAACAGAGGAGGAATTGGAGGAGGGAGAGAGTGAGGGTGAGTGACGAGAGAGAGGCAGAGTGAGTGAGTGGGTGAAAGAGTGAGTGGGTGGGGAGAGAGGGAGAGTGGTGGTGGAGGGAGTGAGGAAGAGGTGGAGGTGTGCTAGGGAAGAAAGAAACGCGTAGGGAAGAGGAGGAGGATGGAGTCATGCATGGCAATGATCACAGCTTAAAAGCCATACAGAAGGAGTAAGTGGACGTGTGCATGCCACCAACGCCCTAATTGCCCGCCAAGCCAACACTGCACGAGCTCAACCAACCACCCTACCAACCAGCCCACACACACAGATCCACACACAGACTCACAAGTACAGTGCCACACGTACAGTATTGATCACATACAGTGCCAATCACATGAAGAAAAGCATAGAAAACGCACAAACAACAGTTTGTCCACGAGGCCCAAGTCTAAAAGCCATAAAATCACACAAATGGACCACGAAATAATAACACCTGCTTAAAATGAATTCATTAAAATATAAATAATTACAAAATGAATTTACGGATGTTACATTTGCAAAATGAGTATTTTCTTAGAAATGAATATTACAGTTGTGTGTATGATTGTCCAACAAAATAATATATTCAACTCACATTGATTATGGAATACCTACAAACATCGTTAAGTTTGTGTAGAAAGCTACAATCATTGCATAATAGATACTTTTTGGGAGAAGAATCTTACAGCATGTGTACTCACTGGCCAAAGTCTTTGTTTAAACATGAATTAGCCCAATTACTCACTTACCCTTCTTATTTCATACTATATAGCAAGTGATGGAGCAGATAAGGGTAAAACCATAAAGAAAACATGTCAATTTCCATTCAATTAAAATATAAGGATATGACTAAGGCTATACCTTTCCTATTTACAAGCTTAACCATAAATCATGTGTATACTTATAACTCATATCTCTACACAATATTGTCGTAGTAGACTTAGTACAATCTTGAATCTTTTCATGTACTTCTCCTATACTTATATAAAGGGGTTGAAATAAAATATAAAGTGCACAACAACAACTGAATGATATTAGTCTCTACTTGAAATTCCTTTCTACTTTCTTCTATTGTTTTTGTACTCAAGATTTTGTTCCTATTTCCTCTTAGTTTTACAACACATGTAAATCCTCCTATTGCTTTTCTTCTTGGTGTACCTTTTCCATTCATGACCTCACATAATTTTTATCATATATTACTATTTCATTTCTCCGTGTATCCACAATTCAAGCTCGTATTGCCATATATTCGCATCTTTCATCCTTTACTTGCTATTGATGTCGTTCATGTTCCCTTTTTCTGTCCTCAAATTTACTATAGCATTTTAAGTATGCAAGTGTGACCATGCCGGTGGAACCCTTGCGCGGCTCTCCTTACTACTCAGTGTACGGAAACACACGAGGACATCCGATACGGTCACAGTGAAAATGGTGAATCCGGAAGAAGAGATAAGACCCGGAAACACCAAGGGAAGACAAAAGGATAAGGAAAGGAGTCGCCACCTAGTCTTTTAATGGAAAGACGAGGAAAACTAAGAAACACAAGAAAATCAAGAAACAAAACAAAATGCAGAATGCATGTGTGTGCTCCATGCCTAATGGATAATGCAAAATGAATGTAGGCCACAGAAAGGGTAAGGATTCTGGTTACGCATGGGGAAGGGGTTAGGCATCCCCATGCGCCCGAGAAAACTCGATCTTTCTAGGTTTCCTACTGTCAATGATCTGCTAAATGTATGCTTGCTTATTTTATATGCTCATACATGAAGATGATTGAAAACATGCCAAATCAAAGCAAAGAAAAGGAATCAAGGGAAAAAGTTAATCCGAGGGTCAAATGTAGGCATTGTTAATGCCGCTTTACTGTACGCCCTTGGGCGATGAGGAAAATCGTGAAAATCGTGAAATTC